>JABUQX010096481.1:5000-42250 GCA_015478945.1 Trachelipus rathkii
TATATATATATATATTTATAATATATACTATTAGTTATATAGTATATAGATATATATATATTATATAATATTATATATATATTATATATAAATATTATATATATTATAAATATATTAATATAGTAATAAAAATATATATATATATCTAGAGGGTGTAAAACAGTGGGGTAAGGGGTTCAACTCTCGAATTGTTTTAGCGACAAAAATTTTGATTCCTTTAAGTCTTCTTAATAATAATAATAATAATAATTAATAATAATAATCAAATCAATAATAATAATAATCATAAATAAAATTACAATAATATAATAATAAAATGAATAATAATAATAACAATAATAATAAATAAAGAATATATAAGAATAATAATAATAATCATATTAATAATAATAATAATAAATCAAGTAAAAAAAGCATGTTTGTGGTCTGAAACGATTTCTTAGGTCAAGTGTAGTGCCTGTTCCTCATACATGTATACAATATTTTGGACAAGGGACTTAAATGTAAGGTTTCAGCTTTGCAGATGATAGCAAAATGGCTACTTTCAGTAGAGGACTAATGATGGATGTTAAGATTTAAAGATAAGGGGGAGCTGTAATCGTGGTTGACGGGATGAGCAGGTTCAATTCTTTCTTCAGCTAAATTTTTTCTTTCCGTCAATTCATTCCTTCTAAAGAAGCTATAAATCTTGTCTTTCCTCTAATCATGGTTCGATCGGTGGCATTGTTCTCTGGCCATTCAGGCTAGAGACCGTGCCTATCGGGGTGGAAAAATCATCGTTCTCCTATCACTCTCGTCATATTTTCGATTCAGCTAGAAAATCGAGTTGCAGGGAAGAGTAACTCTTCGAAGAGCAAGCGGGCTTTATCAAAGGAAGTGCGCTACTACTCCTTGCGTTCTCTCTACTGACAATTTTCATCTCTACGCACTTACTGTAATATCTACCTGTCTCCTCTTTATTCGATCGTGATCATTGTGTTGCAATTCTCAACTGAAAAGGCTAATCTCTTCAGCCCTTCGCATCAACTAAGGTATCTCTATGTGCTAGCACTTTCCCTCCCTCAGTTTGGGAGGGAAAGCTCTCACATGTCCAACACTAATTCCGAAAAAAGGAAGCCGCTCTGATCCTTTAACTATCGCCCTGTAGCTTACTTATATTCTATCTAAGATCTTTGAAACCCTTCTCACCTCACTTCTTAGATCATCTGGAACTCATTCCGAATCCGCACAGTACGGCTCTCGTGCTCGTAAGTCCCTCGACTGCGCGATATACATTCTATCCTAACCGATGTATGGTTTTTCGCTCTTAGGAACTACCGGGAGACTTGCGGGGTGGCGTTTGACATATCCATAGAAAGCATTTTGACCGAGTATGGCACGCATCACTGCTCTCAGTCCAAGCTCCCCTCCGTTGGGTTTCCTCCTTCTCTTTATTTACTTATTTATGTCTAGCTTCTTTCAAATCGCTCAATTATCGGCTGTTCGTTGATGGGGCGCCTTCTCTTTTCTGGTGCAATAGTGGTGTTCACCAGAGTTTCTGGTCTTATCTCACTTTATCACTTCTTCATTATGATCTTTCTCACCCGTACACCTCTAACGCATCCATCGTATTTCGATACTCGACCCTTCATTCCTTTAACCTTATAGTCAATTCCACTTCCTCTTTTATCTTCTAGAATGTGCCCTCTTCGTCTTAATCTTTTCACCGATTTATTTCTCGCGATGGATAAAGATACACTTTGTGAAGATTACCAATTCTTTAATAAACCGAACTTTTACAAATTCCGTTCTCAAAATACCTTCTAAACTTGTCTATCTTCGTTCGACGTTCTGTCGCCCTCTCCTGTTGACAATATAAACATCCTTGCCTTAACATGAACAAAAAAAATGTCTTGGAAAACCTCACATCACAACGTTATGCTAGTGCGCCCCAAAGAACATGGACAGTTCTGTTTAGACTGTAGACTTTTTTCCTTTTCTCATTTGCTCCAAGCTATAGCAAGGGCGCATCCGCCCATGTATGGATACTGGCTCTCATGATTTGGGGGGGGGCGGCTTCTGGGTTTCACCCGGCTTTTGGACAGGGTCCGAGTCAACGCGCAAAATGATTCATAAGAACTGTTGACTGTACTTTCAGTTCCTTGATCCTTTATCTTTGGCGTGCGCGATGTTCGTCGCTTTATGTCTCTATCTATATTATCGGCAGCGCAGTGCTCGAGGAACTTATGCCAGTCTGCGTTACCACCACCTTACGACGCCTTCGTAGCACAGGGGTGCTGTACTCTCGCACGATTTTGTGTTGACACTGGTGAACCCCCCCCACCGGCTACTCTCGCCTGTGGTCTTTTCTTCTTTCCCCACCACCTCTGTTCTGGAATCTCTCTTCCCATTGCTGTATTCCTACAGAATTTTAATCTCCTCTGTTAAAGCCGCGTCTGCTGCTCACATGCGTAATTTGGCGCTAGAGTCGTGAACTTTGTGAACAGTACTCTACACTCCCTCCTTGCAATAGGGCTTCTGCCCGTGAGTGGTGTGACAACTGCTAAAAAAATCTTGATATGGGCAGATATGTTGGCAAATCGACTGAAACTTCCTATTCCCGCCATCCAAAAGCATTCAGATTTATCCAGAAAATCGTGACTCTCTTCAAACATTACCGCTCAGAATGGATCATATGCGAACCACACATAAATTTGACCTTTTTCAAAACTTAAATTTACCTTTAGCAATTCTAGTACCACACACACAATCTAGACCATAAGCTCCATACACAATTTCCATGCAGTAATGTGCAAAATCCTTGCTATCCCCCCTCTCATTCCTTTCACAGCAACACAAAACACATTTCAAACACCACAACCACTACAATTTCACTGTTTCCTTTCCTACTTTGTTCAGTCAGCGGTGGGCCGTTCTGCGAAGCAAATCTAAAATTTGCCCTTTCTAAAAGTACATCTAGTGCACCTCTCTCCTCATTCCTCAACAATTTATTCCTTCTGACATTTCATATACAGATACGATTCATCCATTTTCCGCCGAAGGATAGAGGGGCGCTTACTGCGATCACGACTTTCTCCGAGCATGCATTAGCATTCCTGGCAAAAGATAACTGGTAGAAGGCAGCCAACCTAACTACCACCAGTCCTTTAGTCGCTTCTATCGACACGCAGGACATATGATGTGGGAAATTTTTTCTCCCTCACACATAGGAAAGGGATAGAGATTTCTGTAAGATGTTGTCTAGAGAGGGTGTGAGATACTAAGTATGTGTAAGATATGTTGTCTGGGAGGATGAGTGTGAATTATGGACGCATAAAACAAGAAAGGCGAACCATAGGCACTGGAATGTGTCATACATAACATAAGCAAAATATATATATATATATAGTATAGGTATACTATAGTATTTATATATGTATAATATATAATATATTATGTATATATAATATATATAATATAATATAATAATATATAATAATATTATATATAGTAACCGGTATTATATATATATAAGGTATTAATATTAAGTACTATATATATATGTATTATATTATATTATATATATATATAATTATCATTATTATATATATATATAGTATATATAAATAAAAAATATATTATAGTTGGAGAGTGTGTTGGGAACGACCGGCTGGGAGCCGAAGAGAAAGTGGATTGAGTCGGTGAACGAATGTCTGAAGGAAGAAAATGTGAGTTTGGCAGAGCGAGAATAAAGGTGCATAATAGGAGTGAATGGCGGGTTTTGTATGGGGGCATCGTTTGTGCCACCTGGGCCAGGGAATGAACCCTTACATTGACGATTTACCGATAGTGAGGTTTCCGTCGCGGTCCTATGATGCTCTATCGGGTGAGGATTTCTGTCTGGTGACAGCTCTCATCTTAATTAATGTACCAGAGGGCGGCGTAAGGCGGGGCTTTTCTTCTCGGAAGTCTTTAGTCATGTTTCTCCCTACTGCTTTTCTTTTTTCGATGCTTGTACAGCACCTTACCATCAATCTTGGGGCAAAGAGGAAGGTGAAGGAAAGAAAAGAAAGTAAATATATATATATATTAATATAATATAATATAATATATATGATATATAAATATATATATATAATATCATATATAATATAAATATATATTATATATACGTATATATTAATAATTATTTATAATATTATTGAGTTTTAATATTATTCAAAATTCTAATTCAATTAAAATCGGCGAAATTTGCCGATGACGCTTGAAAAAATATGCCGAGTTTTGCCGCGACGTTAATCGTCCATCACTAATATATAGTATAGTTATATATATATACTATATTAATACTATATATATAATATATATAATATATATATATATAATATATATATATTAATATCTATATATATGATATATATAATATATAATATATATATATAATGCTGACGCTCAAAAAAGAATTTGACTATAATTGAAATTATTATTAGCGACTAGTTTCGTTGTAAGCATCCTTCTTGCCATTTTCAAACTTACATATAATGATATGAAATGTTACACAAATATTATATTAAATTAATTATAAAGTAATTCATAAAAGGTTGAAATAATAACCATATAGAATAAATTTAATGATTATCAATAATATGTGGGTTAAAAGAGTTCATGATTTAAACAAAACCTCAATTCAGTCTTTTAAAAAGACTGTTAAATTTAGATTTTCATTAAAGGTCGGTTTGAGATGCGAAATATCAGAGGTTCTAACTGAAAATCGGTTCCTCAGTTCTTGGGACATATTTATCAAAAATTTCGTATCCTTTATATGGTCGTTTTTGAAGAGAATGAGCATTAATAGCTGAAATAGGGGGGGGATGATGTAATTGGTTCTAAGAGTTCTAAATGAAATAACCTTTATGCTGGCACAATACGTATGTAAAGGTTCGTAATTGTCTTTCCTTATGTAAGGTGGCAATCGCAGTCACCTGCATTGTAATGAATATTAACTGATGAGGCATAAAGGTAAAGGTTTTATCTTTAAATTAAATTAGTTCCCAATTTGTTTCACTCGAACATCTAAATCTAAAATTAAACTGTGTAAAGTTTATTCTTAAAAGAATCAATTTTACGTCAAATTTTATCGTTACTGATTTTCCCCAGAAAGGCAACTATATACAAAAATATCTTCGAGCTGTAATTATGTCTGAGATTCTGTCTTTAAATTTTTGCTGAAGTAATTTTTCGAAAAGTTGAGTTAATTTTTGAAAAGTTGAGTCAATTCCATTCTTCAGAAATAATGTTTTCAGGAAATTCAAGTTCTTTTGTAAGATTAAATACATAGAACAGATGACGAAATTTGCATCCCCTGTCGAAAAAAGTTTTAATTAGAGTTGATTTTAAAATATGAGGAATGAAAGAATAAAATTTTGTCCTCAATCCAGTAAAGTAAGTATAGTAGGCGATGATGATTGATTGGCTTTGGAAGTTGTGTTACAAAGCATTTCACATAATATATATAACATATATATATATAATATATATATTACTATATTATTATATATTATATATATATATATATATATATATATATATATATATATATATATATATGTATATATAGAATATAAAATTATATATATACTAATATATAATATATAATTATTATATTATATATAATAATATATATAAGATAATATAGTATATATATATATATATATATATATAAGTATAATATATATTATAATATATCTATATTAATTATATATATATATAATATATTATATATATAATAAATCGTGCAAAATGTGTGTAGAAATTTTCCATTAGGGAGTCGGGAGTCGGAATTCAGTTTAAAATATCGACTCTTGGATGTCGGTTGTTGTTAATATGCGAGCTCTGGGTAGTCGAAAGTCGGGAGTTCCGAATTTATTTATTTATTTGATCCTTGTGCATTAATATAATATATATTAATAAAATATATATAATATATATAATAATATTTATATATTATATATATATATAATAGTATATATATATATATATATATATATATATTATATATAATCATTTACTACAAATAGCAACCCACTGGAATTTATTCTGAATAATTTAAATGATAGGTATAAAATAACATGAATTCTCAAATGGTGTTATTTGTTTTTCCTTCTGCTAACACTATGAAATCTAAAACCAAGAACCATTTAACATTTATGTTCATTTATTAGACAAGATAAATTGCAATTATTAAAATTAAAGTAGGAAAAATTTAATTTAAAAGACATATATTGACAATTTATATCCAGTTGTGTTTTAAAAGTTTGTTTTTATTTTCATAAAACCAATATTTTCATTTTTCCCATGAGCAAAGTTTATTTCAAGGAAGGAACAACCAAAGAAAAGGAAAGATGCAAAAAACATTCAATGTTAAACTCCAAGAAAGTCTCTCAGTTAAATGCAGATGCACATTTGTAAGTAAGAAAGATAATAAACTGAAATGTTAAAGAAAATTAAACAGTACTTGAGTGGCTAAAATGAAGAAATACCACAATAAGTAGGTATTTGTATAGTTAAATCTCCACATATTATGTGATAATGTTACAAAGGGGCATCAATTGAATGGGCAGTAAAAGGCCAAGTCTTAGGCTACCAAAAGATCATTGCAGCCTACTTGTTTTATACGTAAAAATAAATACAGTATCAAAAACTAGTATGCCCTACTGTAAATTTCGTAACTTTTAAATTAAAAAGAAGGCTTAAATACCTTATTCATCAATGTTCCATATACAGTATATTACATGAAACTACAAAAATCTAATAAAACAAAAAGGCTACTTACATTAATTGGGCTTCTCTCTCCTAAAGGTTTCAACAGCTCAAGTTTTGTATTATGAACTTCAACAAAGATGGTAATGACTCCATGATCTGGCAAAGAAACTGGATCACTAACTTTTGCCTTAAGAACATCTCTGATATATATATATATATATATATATTATATATATATATTACAAATAACTCTGCCATACCTTTGTAATATATATATACATAGTATATAATCTATAATATATATATATCATATAATAGTGATATATAGTAATAATATATATTATATATATATATATATATATATATTAAAATATCCATCACCCGCCTGGGTTCCCATAATATCTGAGTTCAACATCCAAAAATTAGAGATTGTTCAAAAAGCTTTAAGAATAATAACAGGTTGTCTCCCATCTACTCCCATCCCAAATTTACAAACAGAAACAAAAATTCCTCCAATGGAGGTCCATCTCAACATGATAGACTGTTAATCTTACAACAAAGCATTCGCAATAGACTACCCTCTGCACCAAACATTACAACAGCCCCCTGCACCCAGAAACCAGCCTCTCCCCCACATCCAGAAAAGTCCATTATCAAACACATCCACACTCAATTGACACAAAGAACGATTTCTGAATACCCAAACAACAACATACTTCAAGCACACCACCCGAAATATTTCCCATAGAACAATCCTTAGACCTTCAAACCAGAGTGATGCTGTCCTGTCTTCACTGTGGGCACCATCCTTCACTTCAAGAATATAAACATAGATTTCATAATGCTCCCTTACCTCACTGTGAAAGATGTCCCACCCAGACAAATGACAACAGAAGACATCTCTTGTTAAACTGTTCGGACTTAATGGACATCAGACGTAACTGATTCACTTACTCTGACATATGTGTGTCCGCCCTACTATGGTGACGCAATACCTTGGGATCACCTGCTTCTCATAGGGGTGGGTGAGGGGAGTGGGAGATGACAAAGCAAAAGTAAGTAATTAATTAATTAAGTAGGTAAGTAGGTAAGTTAAGTAAAGTAAGTAAGTAAAGTAAGTAAGGAAATAAAGAAAGAAAGTAAAAGTAAATAAAGTAAAGTAGAGCATAAGTAAAAAAGTAAGTAAGTAAGTAAGTAAGTAAGTAAGTAAGTAAGTAAGTAAGTAAGTAAAGTAAGTAAGTAATTAAAGTAAGTAAGTAAAGTAAGTAAGTAAAGTAAGTAAGTAAGTAAGTAAAGTAAGTAAAGCTAGTAAGTAAGTAAGTAAAGTAAGTAAGTAATTAAAGTAAGTAATTAAAGTAAGTAATTAAAGTAAGTAATAAAGTAATTAAAGTAAGTAAATATGTAAAGTAAGTTAGTAAAGTAAGTAAGTAAAATAAGTAAAGTAAATAAGTAAGTAAAGTAAGTAAGTAAGTATATATCAGGCCTGGATTCAAGGGCAAGTACTTGTATTTAAGTACATTTTTTGGAGTACTTGTAGTATCTAAAACCCAGTGCACTTGTGCTTGTACTTGAAAAATTCCAAAGTACTTGCAAGTACTTTTGGCACTTTTAACTTGTCAATATTTTTTTTTTATCATTTTCCTATATATTGATATTATTTCTTATATGTAATCTAAAACAATATCCATTTGCAAATAAAAAGTATGTCTAATATATATAATCATAATATTATATTATATAATATAACTACTATATACTATATATATATCTATATATATATATATATATATATATATAATATATATATATATATATATATATATAATATATATATATATATATATATATATATATATATATATATATATATATATTATATATATATATATATATATATATATATATATGAGGGAGAGTTAGAGCCTGGCATACTCGAACGATGAAATTAACCTCCCATTTTTATGGTGCGTCTTTCTCTTTTGCGTTCATATTCTTCACACACTCATCCTCCAGGCACATATTACTAACCACCATTTATCCACATATCATATACACATGATTAAAGTACACACCCCACTTCTAGAATAACACCTTACAGACATCCCTAACTACTCATATCCCTGTGTGCGGGGAGAAAGAATTTCCCACATCGGATGTCTTGCGTTTCGTAGAAGTCGACTAAGGGGCGTGGTTAGTTGGTTTGGCTGCCCACTACTCTATAGGAGTACCACCTATCTTCTTGCAGAATGCTGATGCAATGCCTCGGAGATGGTCGTGATCGCCGTAAACGACGTTCTAATGTCGTGTCAGTGAAATTGTATGAATCGTATGGGTACATGAAGGTCAGAGGAATAAATGATGAGGAGGAAAGAAGAGGTGATGATGTATTTAGAAAGGGCAAATTTGATTTGCTCGCTGTGACTGAACCAAAGATGAAAGGAAAAGGTGAAATTAAGTGGTGTGAATTGTGCAAATGTTGTGCGTGCTCGGTGTGGAAGAGAATGAGGAGGGAAGAAGGAGTTGCAATTTTGATGAAGGACCTGTGGTAAAAAGCTATGGTAAGACTTTGAGTGTGTGTGAGAGTTCTAGAATTCTATGGTTAAATTTAAGTTTGACAAAAGGTCAGGGTGTGTGTGGTTGTGACGTAGGTCCATCTGAGGGAAACCGTTGAAGACGAGTACGATTTTTTTGGCGCGATAATTTGAAGTGATGTTCTGGATGGAGGTGAGTAGGAGCTTCAGAAATGATTGTGTTGGGGGACCTGAATGGTTTGGATAGGTGATCAAAAAGGATGGTATAAAAGGTTGGTTTAGGTGTTGCGGGTGGAGAAAAAGACGAAAGTGGTATGAGAGAGAGTGCCACTGATTTACTAGAGAGGAAATAGAGAGAACTATAAGTGTGTATAGTAAAACGTCTCTTGAGAAGAAGAGTATTCTCACATAATATAATAGAGCTACCTATGACCCGTTAGGGTACGGGTAGAGGAGTATTGCGTATTCCGAAAGATGGAAAAATGTTATTGTAATTCACATATTTTTGTCTGTACGTTTACGCGCAAACAAATAACTGAGTCATAGAAGGGAGGATGTTGAACGGTATTGGTGCTAGGGAAATGTAGAATTTATCAAGTGATAGTGGGAGCTCTAAGCAAAGTGATAACTATCCTGGATCATTATGTTGTTCTATGTAAAATTAAGTTGGTGGGCTTGTGAATGGAGGAAAGAACGCGCAATAAGGAAGGAAGTGGTTAGGAATAAGAGTGAGAGTTAAGTGAGCAAGAGAATAAAGATAAAGTATCGTATTAGATTAAGTGCGCGTGCATAGTAAATTCTCTGGGTTAATATGTGTAATCACTAGAGCTTTATCACAAGAAACATGAAATCTGAGTGAGTGGCGACTTGATGAGAGCCACTTGTTAGTAGTGCGCACAAAGGAAAAGTAGAGTGATGGATATGTGCAAATTGTAGGGAAGTAGATCGTTCTATGAATGTGAAACCAAGCGAGAGATATTAATGGAGCGGAATGTAACGTCAAGGAGTGATGACGCTGAGTATTATATAGAGTTACAAAAAAGAATACCCTTTACTCATGCGTGGTCCTGTAAGATGAGTGAATCTGTCACACGGAGGGGAAGTTCACAGTATAGAGAAACATACGACTTAATCATATAGGAGGTAAACTAAAGTAAATACTCGAATATATGGTACGTATTATTATCTAGGAGTCTGAAGAGATAAACATAGGATGATATCAATTGAAAACTCCAGTTTGTGCTATTATGTATATGAATGAGAGCACATATTCACCACTATGGAAAAATTGGATGGACTATGATCTCTATCTAGAGAAAGGCAAGCGCGCGAGAGATCTATAGAATGAGAGAGTTATATTTATCTGCTTCTATTACTCCGAATGATGAATAGTGATGGTGCTTTTTAGACTGATTGTATATATACTCATCGAGAAGGATCTGTGTAAAAGCAACACTTCGAGTAAATCTGCTCTATATATACTTAAACAGTAATGATGAGTAGGTGTTGGCTGATGAGTTGTGGTTTCCGATCTCGCGGAAGATGAGATATCAAAGGCTAGGTGTTTGGGGAAATTGAGGGTTATTAGTAAGTCGAAGGCTAGGTAATTATTATATGTGAGTGAAAAGATTGACAGAATGGTAAATCTTGCACAGGCTATAATGATGAAATTATGACTCAGAGAAATGATCAAAAGCGGCTAGGCAGCACACATGATATGTGTGTATAATGAGAATCTGAGAGAAGATTTGTTGTAATAATAACCAGCGTATCCTTATGGAGGGTATCAGATCTTCTAGCATTGAAGCAAGGATGCAGGTGTAGAATCATGTAACCTTTGAATATAGGGTAAGTGGGAGAGAGGGGAAACTGCAGACAGAGTATATAAGAGCGTGAAATGAATGTTTATTGACCCTCTCGTTAGAGAAGGTACTAGTCATTACCTGCTGGTATTTGGTCGAAAGAGTGCGTCGAGTGACTGAAGGAACTGATTGGTGGCAGGGTGCGTTTTTAGGAGTGGGAGAGATCAAGTGTGTAGATCCAATAATTCTACACACTAGAGACAAGTAACTTAAATGATTGAGAAGTAGTGGAGAAGAGAATTAGGAACCTTAATTATTATGGTTTTAATGGATTATACAATCAGATTCTATTGATAAAGTTATAGTCAGGAGCATTTTAGTGCATGGTATTTAAAGTGATAGATAATAATATGAGTGTTGTGGTAGGCACTCATAGTATAGAATTAGGGAGGAGGTAGTAAAAGAGATTTTATACTGTTATAGCAGAATAGCTGCTATAGATAAATGGTGTCAATCGGGTGATTGTTCAGAGAAATTAAAGCTGGAGTGAGCACACTATGGATTAGGTGTGTTCAATTGTTCTCCTTGGATTAGATTCACCAATTGTGTGTATGAGTATTGGGGTTAAAATCGGGTGGGGATGAGCAAGAGAAATGAGGTGTTAGATAGAGTGAGAGATAATTGGAGATGGACAGCAGCTGGAGTGGCCTCCCCTAACCATATTGTAGCGGATGAATTTGTTTCTCGCTGGATAGCGAAAGTCCACTGAGGAGAGTTTTTGAGCGAGAGAGATTAGAGTTGATGAAACGATATCTCTATGTGCAGAGGAGTATGGTAAAAGGTAGGGGTCTGAAAAGCTAATACGTAGTATAAGAGTAAGGCACGCACTTATGTCAGTAGACACACAGTCACCTACATGCATTGTGTAAGTTATGTTAGTGATGAGCTAGACTGGAGCAAAGTAGTCTGAGTTTAAATATTTGGTGTATGTGTTGGATGAGAAGGGAACGGATGATGCAGATTGCAGAGTGTAGTAGGGAAGTGTGAGAATGCGCTAGGAAGGTGGCTGCGCGTGCAATTAAATCGTTATGGTGAAATGTAAAGGGACTAAGTCTTGAGTGCGCTAGAAGGTCTTACATGAGGGTATGTTGTTACGCGTGTGTTATTGTATGGTAGTTGAGACTATGGTCTGGAATAAGAAGTTATGATCTATCTAAGTTGCAATGTGTTCAGATGGACAATCTAGGGCATGCTAGGTGTGAAAAGAAATAATAATATGATAAAGAACGTATTAGAGAGTGTGTGTGTGGTGTGAAGAAAAGGTAAATGAGAGAATATAATGAAATGTATGTTTTGAGAATGGTTTGGTCATTGGGGAAAAGGATGAATGAAAAAAGTCGGTTTGGTACCGGAATGTATAGTTGGAGAGTGTGTTTGGGAAAACCGACGGTCCTGGGAGAACCGTGAGAGAGATAAAGTGGTTGAGCGTGAACCGAATAGTATGAAGGAGAATGGAGTTTGGCAGAGGTCGAGAAATCAAAAACGGTGCATTGCACTAGGACGAGTAATCACAAGTCGTACGGGTATGTTAGTCTATGGGGGCATGGTTGTGCCCACTTGGGCCAGGGGATGAACCCGTACATCTGACGATTTACCATATGTGAGCGGTCGTTTCGCAGACACATGATTCACCGCTTATTTTAAAAGGGATGGATTTTCTGGTCTGTGATCGAGCTCTCACTTAAATAAGGATATCAAAAATGAGCTTTTGAGGGTGAAGCGAGTAAAAGAGCAATAGTGTGCGAGCTTTGATCTGTAGACGAGACACTCCGTTTTGTTCTATATTTAACTCACAATTCCTACATTGTTTTATGACTTATTCCATGATGCTAATGACTACCAAAGCAACTTAACCGCCATCTCCAGTATTTCCCATCTTTGGGCAAAACGAGAGTAGGAATGGTAGACAAGAAAACAGCAATATGAAAGATAACAGAAATATCACTATGACAAGTAGTCCCCATATATAAGAATAATACTTGACACTCAATATATTATTTTAGTTGATAAGTATAACTATATAATATTTTATTATATATTATACTACCTATATAAATATATATATACCCATTTATATATATATATAGTAATAAAGATATCACTTTAATATATTAATATTATATAATATAACTATAGTATTGATGAATACTCATAAATTAATAGATCTAATTTATTATTGAGGGGATGTACCAAAGTATAAGTATCTGCAGAGGCACGTAGTTGGAGTATCGGTAATCAACACAACCTTGGTGAGACTATGCCGATACTTTCCTTACATTTTTGGTTGGGAAAATAATGTTATGAAGAAAACTTGGGTTAGATCGTTATTAACAATATTGAAATCTATGATTTTCGAATAATGAAGGAGAATACAGAGATGTATAATTACTCAGCGCCAAATAGTCATAATAATAGTCTTTGTTTCTTATTTTAAGTGAAAACTCTATACATTTTAGATATTTCTTCTTATTTAAACTTAGATTTTTATACGCGTTTACCTCTAACTTTGGGCTTTAGCAGTAAAACAGTTTTAACTTATTTGAGCGCAAAACATCCAGTTATATTTTATAAATTTAATAAATCATTTTTTAATCTAACTTTATTTATAGTTTGAATCTATTAATGAAGATAATTTATTGTATTTATGTTTTGAGTCGGTCTAGCTTAATATCTCGTCGGCATTCTGTGTGAGATAGATAGCAGTCCAGTAGAGAAACTAAGTATATAAGGATACAAATGTTCTACGATAAGAGAATGACAGTGAGTGACGCGAGACGAGATTTTTTAAACTTTTCTTGAGCATGTATCTTCATTCGGTATTTGAGTTATCGATAATTTGTCACTTAGAGACCATATACTCTGTACTTTAACTCTCATGCGCGTCTCGTCTCACTAAAGAGATTCTCCAGTCTTCTTTCGCGACCACGTATTCGAATATTACTTACCATTTATATTCATTCACAATTCTCTCACTTATGTGTATTATTTGGGAGAGTATCATCAGTCTTGTCTTTAGAGAGCTTCTTTTTTATTTCTTTTTTGTGTGAGTATTGTATGAGTTAATAAGGCGTTATAGATAGGAAGATTTGTAACAGTTGCGGTCGGCACTCTGTTCTTCGTAGATCGAGAGATTACCTGCCACCTTATTGTTCAAAAATCTAAAGCATAGAGTGCTCTCGTCACGTTACGTCATAAACTCTGTCAGTCCACCGAGACATAAGAATTACACGAATGCTCTTATTTAATAACATCTAAACTCTAAACCTAATTTTATTTGGCTAACTTGAATGGAGAACCCAGCATGGCTAAGAAGTTACAATCCACTTCAGAGCGCTTAATATAACCACTATCACAATGTAATTATCGTTATAGAATAATATCCGAAACTACGTAATTGGCGGAGTATAGTCGTAGATATGTAAAACAAACTAAAGTCATGAGATCACTCCTTAGATAATACTTCACCTGATCTTAGATAAGAATCTCGTAATCTCCTAAACTCGAGATGTTATGTATCTATTAAAGAATCTTATTCTTAACCTTCTACTACAAATAATTCATTATGCTTATTCTGATCATATTATATAGCTCTCCTAATAAACAAGTTTGCCACTAGGCACGATTTTATTTTTTGCATTACACTTATAGTCTCACTACTGTTGACGAGGTGCTAGCTTTATATTTCATCAAGTTCCATTATACTTTACACTCGAGAGTAGGGACTGTTTCTATTAGTAGGGGATTATATCAATTTAAACAGAGAACACGAGAGAAATGGCTTCGCACGTTCCACGTAGAGAGTTTAAAGGTGAGATTGGGTAGGGAGACTCTGAGAATCTATATTCAAGCTTATACTTCTCAACGATCCTGGAGCATGAGACAACTAATTGAGACAGAACCTACACACATTCTATTATTGCGCTCCAACCTGAATTTCGTTGAACGATCACATGTCTAACTAGCACCTACTGAGTTCTCAGTATAAGCGACTAGTCACACCGTTTTCTATCTATAAAATGACATCACACGTTCGCTACCTAACACATTGGATCATACACTCGCAAGACCTATAGAAAGTATTCTTGTACAGTAAATTTTAATATCATCATTCTCTCACAGAGCATTACCTGCCTACTAATTGGGTTTATTCTGGCACTATTGAGATTCGTGGAGGGCTAACGCGGAGTTGGGACATTTATGAGTCGTATGAGTATAACGCTAACATATACTCATAAGTATTAATGTATGGAGTGAACTTCTTATTGAGACTCTGAGTAATACACTGTCAGCTTATCTGCTGCATCAAATGTGGGAGTAACTGTAATTATATAAATTAGTGAGAGAGAGAGCAAAAAGACGTTACGCGAGTGTCTGAGTATCGCTTATGTGAGTAATATCTTTTGTTGAGCAACTCAAAACTCATGTGTGAGAGCTCGCAAAAGACCGAGAGTAAACTGCTATCGAGCGTTTACTCAGCTAGACTCCACTAATAAGGACTATATGACTCCTCAGGATGCTAATACGGGTTAGTGAAAATTCTCGTAGCTCCTACTCTAATACGCTCGAGCAATTGCTAATTATGTTTTCATATTCAGATTAGAAATCGTCTCGAGCAGGGTAATACTCTTCAGACGGCAACAGCAGAGGACATTTGCATCTTAAACTAAGTGCAACTGAGACCTCCTGCTCTTATACCATAACTGAACAAAGATCATCAATCTGGCCTCCTGATACCAAAGAAACATTACCTTTTCTAGTGGCACTCACACTTCTAGTAAGAGTCATGCTCTCTCGTCATACCTCTATTTTCGCAGAGGAGATGATTCTGTATCGTTTATTGTACCCAACTTAAATAGAGCTCAATCATCTGCTTTGGCGACTTAAATTGTTTCTCACGCTAACTAATACTCCTCGCTCTGATCATCTGATTTCTCGGTATTTCTTTCTCTCCTACTTCCATTCACTTATTCTCTCTCTAGTGTCCTATGGCACATATCCCATACAGTAGAGCCATTTGATCGGCAAATAAGGACATCGCACTCTCTGAAATCTCTCACTGAACGTTAGGAAGGCGCAGCTCGCCCCGGATGCATTCTCTCGCGCACGTTTTTTTGGAGGAGAGCCGTGCTTTGTCCGCTCTCTCCATCATGCGCGCCAAGGACGCAAGCAGTACAATTCGTATATCAGTTATATAAAAGTTCTCTATGCCCTAGCAATATAACACTTTCCCTCAGTGTTGGAAGCAGCGCAATATGTCCAACCCTTTCCACTGAAAAAGGGATCTGCTGCTCATAGCATCGCTAATAACTATCGCCCCTATAGCTCTAAACTTGTATTACTTAGTCTAAGAATCTTTGAAACCTTCTCAAACTGCATCACATTACTTAGATCTAAAACTGGAAAATCATCGATATCCCATTCTTTCCTGATCTAACTCAGATGATTATGTGCGTCTGGTTGGCTACAGACGATCTAAAGAGAGAAATATATATTCTACTTATCACTATTTATATCAGATTTATTATATGGTTTTTCTGCGAGCGCAGCATTCAAGGAACTTTACTGTAAGAGGAAGAACTTGTATGGTATATGGCGCACTTGAACATATGAACAAAGTTCGAGTTTGGAATGCCTGAGAGAGAGGTATTGTGTCACACTCAACTTTGCTCACTCCTCTCAAGCTCACCCACATGACTCTCTGACTTTGGAGTTTCCTTCTTTCTCATTCTGTTTCAGAATCATGGACAATGACAGCTTTTGTGATAGGGAAGCGATCTTCATGCTATTTTATCATTGAGGCAAAAAGTAGTTGTTTAATATATAGCCTAATACAGGGTTCCTGTTATCTCCTACTTTAGTTCCTGCTGCTAAGCTTTTCATTTTCAGAGGTCGCTAAATCTTCTCAACCTTGCACATCTAACTCTATCCACTCATATGTCAATGACTTCGACCCTTCATTCTTCACTCATTATTCAACTAATACTTAGCATGTAGTCCTCTTTTTACTTCAATGATATAGTCTCAATTTGCTCTTCGTCCTTTACTATAATTTGTTACCGAGGATGTTCTAGGATTCTCGCTGTATCTAATCTATGGTAGAATTTTCAGGGGTTGGGTCATCTCATAGCTAGTTGATAATTTAATTTTTAAAAACCCAACTTCTACAAATCTCCCCTCTAAAACACCTAACTTTTTTCCTATATCTTTCGACGGGTTCTCTCGTTCTACCTTGGTTTGACAATATTAAAGCATCTTGCGCTTAACATAAAACACAAAAAAATGTTATTGAAACCTCGAATCACAAGTGGGTTGCTAGGGCGTAGGACCTCTACAGAATAAACTGGGAGTTCTGTTCACCGATCTGCGAGACACTTTATTTTGCTCTCCTTTCGAGGTTCTTCAACCTATACAGGGTCCTTCCATCCATCTCCTGTGAGAGTAGCAGGCTCTCATTAGTTTGGGGGCGGCTCTGGTTTCAACCGGCCACTCGGCTTTGGATAGGGTCGAGTAAAGGCGCAAAAGACTTAATAAATGGTACCCCTGTACTTCCTAGTTTCAGCACTAGTGTACGCCTGAGACTATATATATTGCGGCGCAATGTTCGTAGAGCTTTACTCCCTTTTCTTAGGTACTGTAAAAGCGGAGAGAGAGTGCTCCGAGGAAGCTTATCCCTGTAGCGTAGCCATCACCTTTACGCACGCCCTCGTAGCACAAGGGGGTGCTGGTGCTCGGCACAATGAGTATCTTTGTGTTGAGTCATCGTCAACCTCCCAGAGCTTAGTTTCGCTAGCTAGTGCTTATCTTACTTTCTGCCCGTCTGTCTGATCGGTATATCTCTTTGAGCCATCATCTCTGGGTATTTCCTACTCAATTTAAGTTTCGCCTACTTTAAAGCCTGCGTCTATGTGCTCATTCGTTGCGTAATTTGCACGATCTAGATATTTTTGAGTAAAAAGTCGATCAATGGCACTCACACTTCTTGAATATGGTTGACTGACCCTGTGAACGGCGGTGACAACTGTAAAAAAAAAAAATAAAAAGTGCTCTAATTGAAACCCTATTAAGCTAGCTGAAACTCAACAAGAATGGCATCTCCGAACGAGTGAAGCTCCACTCTAGAATGATTTAAATAGCATAAGAGAGCTTTGCTGCGACGCTTGACAAAAAAAAAAAAAAGATCACAGAAGTGAAGCCGCTCACTCTCACACCTCGCGCAACAACACTGATAGTGCGATGATTGGTTTTTCAGTCAAATAAAACGCTATGAAGAATGAGGATTATGAGTATGGTTAGACTTTTGATAAGTTAATGGCCAAAATTGCATTGACATCTCAAATGCCCACTTTCTCAAATAAAGAGAAAAGACAGATCTCAAGGGACGCGCAACTCAATCGAGTAAAGAGAAAGAAGAGAGTACATGCAAAGGAGCAAAGGAGATAATCAAATTTGCAATCTGTGAAAGAGGACAGATGAGGCTCTACGAAAACATGGCACGAATGACAGACCGCTACAAGACAGGGAATCCTTTACTAAAGTACGCGGTGGCATGAAAACTTGTGGAACGCAAGACTCACTACTGTTATATCTATAAGGATTTGCAAGGGTCAAAATAATATAATACACGACAGCTATCTGACATCTCATATACAGAAGACAGGAGAGAATGTAGTTATATTATAGCTGTGACATGAATATGAGAAATGTGAATAGAGATCTACCTAAAAGTAAGGGAGACAGTCTGCGCCTAGATCACTACTATGAAAGCTTAAATGTTTTTTCACATCACATTATTTTATGAATTGAGTATTCGAATGATATTCCTAATTATATGCTTAAAGGAGTATATTATTGTTTTGTCATCTAAGTAATTAGCAGCATTTTCATTATTTATCTTTCAAATATGAGCGTCTCTTATTCATTTTTTTTGATTACTTTTTATAAGCTGCAATGTTATAATGTAACAAAGGTTAATATTTGTAAATCATAATTTATAAAACATTAAAAGCTAGTAGCTAAACTTTGTTAAGACTTACTGGGAAAAAAGAATAAGGAAAAAAAAAGATAAATATATTTTATAAATAAACACAAACACATAATAAAACTTACTTATCTTTATAAAGTTACATTTATTATTCCTTAAAAGATACTATATGTCGTAGTTTATACATACAATGAATAAAACTCTGGGCACTATACCATAATATAAGAAATATAATATTTGACTAAGGAGATAGTTGAGGTTATGTAACAACAAAGGGAATAGTTTGGCATTCTGTGGTGTGCGCACTAGTATCGCAGATGAATACAATCAAATCTCGTCTCACGGTGCCTTTTATTATGTAAGTTATATTCTAGGTGTATTTATTATTATATTGAAAATAAAAGGTATTACGCGTATCCTAAGAAGTATCGCACCCATTTTATAAAAAAATAGAGAGTATCGTATTTGCCGGGTATACGGCCATCCTTTATCTGGTACTCTAAACGCAGACATGTAGCGATTACAATAAAGTCCCTAGCACCTATATTATAGAGCTCCAGTTATAATTATCTAGTAAGCTAATATATCACGAATGAGTGAATAGGTAATCACTGCACCTATTATACACATATTATGCTACATTAAATTATAGAATTGAAGTTTTGTGTTTCAATCACATGAATTATATATAATAATAATAAGTAAAAACAGTTATATTAGATGCCAATAAGATAAAATGGTATCGGTGCATCACTAATAATATTATATATAGTAGCTCACACCACGTTGGATCAAGATAAAATATCATAATCTGTGCGTATAGTATACCTAGGTTGATAAAGTAGAGCATATCAGCTACTATAAGACTTAACTATGATGAGCGTGCTGTCTATTAAAAAAGATAGGATAGATATATGATATGTCGAAACGAAAGTACAGTTTCAGAAGAATTGAGGCCAATACCTGTAATACTAGTGGAAGTACATTCCACATTTTTTCTCTTCAGCTAAATACCTTGGAGAGAATGGAGCATAGCCACATCACAAAAAAAGAATATATCTTTCTCTGCTGAGATACTACTTTTAATTGCACCGAGCTACGCACACGCTGATAAACTTTTATTCTATATACTAGAGTTAGTCACTTGGCTGGTTCCATACGCACAGACGAGAGCATAGAGGATATATATCGTAGGTGACTATAAGGTCAAAAATATAGTAAATATGCATTTTATCTCATACTCACTATAGTAAGGCTCACTATTATATCATCCTTAGTATTTTTGAGTATAGAATATTGCCTAACATGTATAGTATACCATCAGATATAGTAGTATAGTATATATATATATATACTAATATATATTTATAGTGATTATATATATATTTCAGAGTATATAGATGTTAAGGTCCAAATTCAAACTTAAGAGGTCTGATACTATATATATATTAACTGGTGGGTGGGGTTAAAGTGAAGTTACAAGTGGAGCCGACTTTGATTTGGGAATAAAACACAAATTACTTAGGAATTTATCCCTCGTTCATTTTTTTATATATGAGATGAATGAGACACTGGTAATGGTATCGAGAGTTTAATGTTGAACAGAGAGGAGTAATACAGGAGACAATTACTGTGGCGTACGCAACCTGAACGCGACCCAATCTTCGCGACGGACACACTCTCATATGCCATAGTGCCCCAGAATTGGTAACACCAATTGTTTCGCGTATGACCCGCTGAAGGGCCACATAATTGGTGGAGCATTCCTCACATGACTCGTGAAAAGGTTTCAACATAGAAAGTGCCGAATTATCTCACCCTTTTGTCACGCTCTTGGAGAGTCTGTTTGCTTGGCTTTTATGCGGAGACAGCTACACACTTGACTTGTTACCTCATCTGACAACCACCCAAATAGAACAATGAGCACTCCACAATTGATGAGAGAGGTCACGAAGAAGTGATCAGAGAGGCCGGCCAAATTGACATGCCGAGAGAGCCGCGAAATGCGAGGAGAGAGCGTGAAGATTAACACACTGGCCATGAATTGTTAGATCTCCGGTCGCACACAAGAGCCATTTGAGTTTATTCTCCGTTAGCTGTGTGGCAAATGAGGCTCAAACTCGTCCTGTTGAAACCACATATCGTCCAATATCCCTACCTTCCAATTCGTGCCATAAAAAGTTCGTTACTTTATCATCTCACGATAGCGAACAGCATTCACAGTAACTGCGCCTGAAGCTAGTTCTCCTACATTTAAGGAAAACATAGGCCCGATGAGTGCCGCCAAGACCCATCCAACCACCTAAGTGGGACACACAAACAGTTCCACCTCATTCGTGAGGTGCATTGTTTTTCGAGCAAATGCACTACTTGGGATATCATTCGCCAAAATGCGGCAATTCTGCTTATTGACGAATCCAGTTGAATTCTTAGGTATCTGAATTTCATCTGATATGATGATTTTGTTCTAAAGAAAAGATTTCGACCAATTCGCCTTTACGCTTGGCAGTCTTGCAGGGACATTGAGCGACGTTCTTGTATTGGAGAGAGGTCTAGTTCTTGAGTCAATTGCACCTTGTAAGAGTTTAAAATGCAAGTCTTTATGCATAATGTTCATCGCGCACAGCACCGGACCGAGCGTGAGAGGCTGACAATTCTATGTTATGGGCACGACGACAGGAGTTGAAAGTGGAATGCTCCTTCAGGCCACACTAAATCACGCGAACAGCAGCAATAATTTTTCTAGCAGTACGAAGCATGCACTAGGTCTTTTCAAAATCTTCTAACAGACCCGGTTGTCAAATTTTTTTCACACGAAACATATTTTTATACCGATTGTAAACAGCCACCATTGGACCGATTAAAATTGACCAAAAAAATCACGAAGTGCAACGATAATGCATTTTGATTTGCCGACCACACACATTTTCTATAATAAAGGCCTGAGATAACTTTAAGACACTGTTGCTGGAAATTAATGGACGTGGTTACAACATTTGTGCTAATCTTCCATGGTGTCAAATTGAGTAAGTCTGAAATTGAAAAATGTCAAAATGAAATGCAGGTAAAAAAATTGACGTAATAGGTGAGGTTCGAGCATTCAGCATCGGCAACATACCAATTAATTGGACCACTCGGTCTCAAAATCATAGCTGAATTTCAGCAGCCCGATGCAGCCACTCGAGGAGGGCAATCACAGGCGCGATGCTTCGTTTCACATAGCCCTGTTTTGACAGGCACTTATACGAGTACGATACAACGATTGCAGCAGGTTGTATTGCGCCGCGATTGCTTAAGATACCTTCATTTCGGGAATTTAATAAACAGGGCGCGCTGGGCAGCAAGTTACTGTTGTTTACAAACAAATTTTCTTTAACTTAAATATGTCGGAAATGGCTTGCCAAAGTTTTTTAATATATTTTTAGTTTCTTTTATAATTAAAGGATACCCGACGGTGCACTATCTTTCATAAAAAAATAAAGATACATATAAGTATACAGAAATAATGTTTTTTTACAATTGTCAGCTGATCAGACGGGCGCTCTCTGGCCGTTTCCAGGTACTATCAATTTCCTTGTTCTCTTGATTAATTTTAATGTATTTTTTTCAATTCGAAGCGTTCCCGAGTCGATTTTTTGCACATGCGGGCTGAAACTCGAGGACTTCTGGAAACACAGACTAATACTGTTCTCTATACACATGCAGCGGTGCGCGGCCGTAGCTCCACGCATTAAAGATTCATCACGTTTATTAAAAATAAAATTAGTTTTATAATTTTTATATATATAGCGGCTTTTAGCTAACTTTTTTAGTAGCTCTCTCTTCTCTCTCTCTCTCTCTCTCTCTCTCCTCTCTCCTTCTTCTCTCTCTCTCTCTCTATAATATATATATGATATATATATATAGTATATATATATATATATATTATATATATATATATTTAATATAATATATATATATATATTATATATATACGTTTTTTTTAAAAAAAGTTAGTCCTCCTTATTTATACTTAAAAGAAGAATGGAAACATCAAAAGGTAACTTAGAGATCCAAAAGGAAACAATTTAACAACAATTTTATAAGCTAGATTCTCACACATACAATCTTCCGCTTTGAGACGTTGCACCACCTCGAACAGTCACCTTTTTTAATGGTTGAAGAAATAAAAAGCAGTTTAATTTGTAATAGGCGACTGACTTCTTAACACTCACCTATAGCGACTTCAGAATATTCTTTGAGAGAGACCATTGCTTATATTTATTGAGATTAGATCATCTCTTTCATTCACTCTTGAGCCATTTCTCGACAAAATAATATACAGAGAATTTTATCGTACCGCTTAATGCATAATTTAAGTTCGAGATAACTCTCGGTTTCAATTAGGTAAGATGTGTGAGTAGCTTCGACAGCTCCTGTCGTAGCTAAGCAAACGTCAGCTCAGGAGCTCGCCGCTTTGGATAAATATATTAATATAAACTATACGAATAATTATAACAAAGAATGAATCGTGTAATCCTCACACCCTAACCTATCTACATCTTAAATTGAATGATATTTTAGAGTAGAGATATGTTCACTAAAATAATACGAGAATTACTATAATATATACTACTAAGCTAGAGAGTATAGCAAAAATAGAATCGACTGTCACTATATATCGGAGACGTAATATAGTTATATATATAAAAAATGTCACTTGAGTCATACTATATAGAGAGCCCGTTTTCGTTTTCGTATCCTGGAGCGCTACTAAATCGTAGAAATGCTCGACAGTTTGGCAGTGTGCGTAAGTCTTTAATGCGCACACACCTTACCGAAAAAATCGTAAGAAATGCTTTACCACACGTAAGGAATTTCCTCATTCTGTAAGGTTGCTATTCTCCCATCACCCTCGTGCTAGCCGAAATGTCCTAAAGAGTCAAGACGTGAGAGTCATTGAGAAAAAATGTTAAACAAACTCAATGTACATAGGCGGCGAGAGATGGGTTAGGCCCGCGTGAAGAATTGATGATTTTCATTCAATATAAATATCAAGCATTTGTAAATATACTTTCCTCTCCATTGTGAAACGCTCTTATTCACAAAATAGTTTCATAATAAGGGATATAAAAGACAAATAACAAAATGAGAAAGAGAGTGTATTATTTTAAAGATTAATATAGAAAGATTTCCTCATTTAGGTCTACTTTTTCTATATTTGTCTAGTAATTTTCAATTGCGACGAGAGCGTGTACAGATTAAAAAGCTAGCATGCTACCAACCCAATCATGTTATGTATAATTGTTTAGAGAGACCAAGAAGTAAGTCCCTTAGTCAACCGAAAACTTACGCGCAGAGGTCGGTTTAAAACAAGGACACACTAATCTCGTTGCTAGACACTGGGTGAGCAGTTTCTTACTCGAGCGTAAGCACAAATGAACAAAACGCTGAGAACGGTCTAACATTTAGAAAAGGCAAACAGCATCAATATATATACTACACAAATTATAAATAATTAATCCATTGTAAAAGCTTTGTATTTGAGTCATACCGATATATATGATATTAAACGGAGATATAACTAAATGAGAGATACAGTGCCCCCAAGTACAACGAGTATTCTGAGTGGGATATAGAGCTATATTTGCCACGTTTTGAATACGAATCACCACTAAATACATGACGAAGCTTTGTGAATTGGGAAGCTTAAATAACGTATCTATAATTAAATCTATCTACTTATAGATTTCGTTTATAGAATCCATGGCACAAGAGGTTATAGCAGGTCTCGTTTCGCATATAAGCTCACAGAGCAATTGTTCCCCATCAAAGTTATAATATAGTTTAATTTTTAATAATCGAGCTTGGAACAGTTGTTACTTTCACTCAGTATGAGGAAATCACCATTTTCGCGAAGTAAGATTCCTCATATTCTTAGCTTTAGCCTTTTGAGAGAATATAATCTGTGTTTTACAGCATAGACGTTTACTCATATATATATACATACTTATATCAAGTCACGGTACTAAGAATAATACTATCAAATAAGATGATGAAATACACTAAACTTCACACGGTGAGTATTGATTGACTCGAGTGAGCCTACATTGGTAACCCCTTTTCCAATGACACTTCACTACTATTAAAAATTATTAACACCATATTAATATATCCCACCTTGCTATATTCGTACATATGGCTCACTCTATATCTATATGTATACGCGTTAACAACAACTCATGGTGCGAGATATATATTCTATAAACGAGAGGTATTGATATAGAGAGTCAGCTCGACAGACGTAGTTGTTCCCATATTATCGATATGAGGGAAAGTATGATATAGTGTTTTATAACTGCTATGGTGGATTATACTCGTCGACTTATGGTATGGGCTAACGCACGTTTCAGTTAGACAAGAGAATGCGAGCACCGATTCAATATCATACTATGCATACGATTTGCCGTTGTCGATACTTCATACATGCACTCGTATCTAATTCAACGAGTCAGAATTTTAGCTGTTAACAGAGAGAGATCACTAATATGATCCTCTTAATAACACCGCTACGTTATATCCGATTTCAATAAAGTCGTTCCACGATTTTGTAGAGAGTAGTCTCTCTTTATATATTCGTAACAGGAGTGAAGATAACCTTTATAAATTATATTTTGGTAACTCCTTATGCTATAGGAATACAAAATCAACTCTCTTATATGTATAGTGTTCAGATATGTTTAGGCTATGTTTAAATATTCTCACGTTATAACCATCGCACTATTTATCTGAGCGATTCCCTAATATCTAGTATCTATGTACTACATCTCGATTGAGCCGTGAGTAAGTTGTCGAGAATTTGACTGAAAGCTCTTAGCAACTGAAGCAAGATGTTTGGAGTAGATTAATGAGAGTTATTTTCTTTTATTGATTTGCAAACAATTTGAATTAGCTATGACATGAGAGTAGGACAGAGTGAGCCTAATCAAAACATAGTGAAAGAAACAGTGAAATAAATAAAAAATGGTTTATAATTACGAGTGAGAAATTTTCGCAATCAACTCTAGTGATAGAAAAAGGAAGTGTTATGACAGAGATCTTGCGGAATGAGAATGTGAGAATGTATTGATAGGCTGACTCTTTGAATATTGAGTAAATGAAATTTCATCTAGAGACGAACTTATCAAAAAAACGACAGAGATCTGGGAGCTTAGGGCGTAGAGGACGTTATGAGTCCTCGTATTTCTATATGGCATCAGTATATTTTCGGTTGTACGCGGGCATCACTATTATATTATTCGATGTAGAAGAACGTGGTATATATCAAGCAATGACACCGTCTCGAAATCGAGTACACGTTATGTATGTATAAGAGTCATTTGTGCGTAATATTAACATTTAGTGTGAGTACTTAGCCATTTGTTATACTGTATCGAATGCGTTTCGACTTAAGATTTTCTAACCGATCAGTTCAGGAAAAATAGTAAGAGAGAGAAAATTCGGTGTTGATAATGCACGCGATTCTTTTCTGTTCGAGAGAGTAAGGTCAATAACAGTGAGAACTTTGCAATATAAGAGCACAAAAAAACGAAAACACGAAAATGCGAATCATATCTAACACTAGTATCATGTCAGGTTATTACTGATCTAAATAAAATAAGAGGAGAAATGAGATAATTGGCTCATCCGCAAATATTTAGAGAGAGTATAAGTACAATAGTTAAAGTACTGTAAGTACCCATAGAGACTAGCCTGAGTGTTATGAGAGATAGTATGCACGCATCGGTATTGATTTATTACGGGTATATTTGTATGGAATATAATACGTAGTATACATATTTGATTAGATTCACATAATAAAGCGTAGATTTTATGATATCAACTGATATATCGAAAGCTTTATCACATGTCAACTATATCACCGAAATTTTAATATTATAATATCACTAATAGCAATTAGAGGTTATTATTGTTTTGGCTCATCTTATTATAGCTAATTAACTCCACGAATCAGAAAGAGTTATATGTAAATAGGTTAATATATCAAGTCTCACAAGTATACCGCTGGTGGAGAGATTACGGAGCATATCATAATAATGAGATCACTCTTCTAAATTTAGATAATGAGAGGTACTACAAGTGCGTAAGAGAAAACGCAGTATCTTAAGTGTGAGTGTAAGTCACTCATTTAGTAGATAAAATGTATAAAATCTCATTAATAAATAGAAACATGTAAATATATGATATTTTCTCACTCTAGAGAGAGCTTCTAGACTTCTCTTTATTCAACTCCAAGTGTGTGGAATTCACATGAAGCAATTATAGTATATATATATATGACTATAGTTATATAATTTATTACCTGTATATTATATTATATATATCTAGTTTTATTCAGGGTTATTATAAATATAAAATATATAAGGTTGTATTTATATATTATATATATTTTAGTGAGATATATATTTACAAGATTGTCTATATTTATAATTAATACAATAATTTAATTCAATGTAACATTATATAATAAATAAATATAAATATATTAACTATAATATAATAATCTACATATTAAATATAATAATTAATATAATATAAAATTGAATAATTAATTAAAATAATGATATAAATACATTAAATTAATTAGATATGAAATGAAAAAAAAAACTTCGAATAAACAGTCGGAAATTTTATATATCCATTTATATAGATAATATATAATATACTTTTATAATTGCTTTTTTGGCTTTTTCACCACAATTCATATAAAGGTATACGCATACCGTGACATGAAAAATAATGTTTGTCCATTAAGGAAATTGCAAATGAAAATATTTAAATATATGATATTATATTATAATTTAGTAATATTAAATTAAGTTTTAAAGGTAAGGTATAATATTACGAATATATGATATACGGAGTGTAGTACACTCATGTTGTAGAGCGTGTAAATAGTATAAATATTATTCAAGTTCTAGGTGCTCCACGGTAACCATTAGGAAATAGCCATCTATAAACAAAATTTCGTGCAGAGAGAACTTCACAACGTGGAAAATATATCTTGTCAGATATTTGTATTACGAGTATACGTAAACTTACAAGAGATATGTAAAGAAAATGAGTTTATTATATAACGTCTTCGAAACATACATCTTATATTTAGTTTACAACGCCACTCACTATAGAGACAATAATAGAAAAAGTCATCATTGAAAGATTATTCTTGGAAGTCCCAAAATTGTTAATTAGTGAAAAAAGGGAGGTCTATGTTAATTCTAGACAGGGGATAACCGACGATTACGAAATATGTCAATAAGTAGCACAAGCCCCGTGAATATGAGAGTGAGAGGTGACGGTTGTCTACGCATGAATATGTGTCTGTTACTCTCTCCCCAAACGAATTAGAATTGTGCATATCATAGACCCTTAACGCGCTGTTCGCTAATCAACAGAAATAATGAAGTTTTATAGACCTAATCGGAGTATATCGCGACCTATATTGTCATATTAGTCAGCTGAGCAAGAGATGGGATATCATCAAGAACTTTATTTGCCCATGTTAGTCTTACAAGCCAAAACATCTAATGTCTTAGTTGCTCCCTTAATTATAGATACATATATATTTTGATGAGGCACGAAGATGGTTACTTAAGTGTCCTATAACGGATAAAAGAATCAGTATTTCGAGAGGTAGAAGTTTATGTCTAATTAAGCTGATCATGAGTGTTAATTTACTTTTAACAGAGAGTATAGAGCAAGCTAAATTTATATGTATCAAAGCCGACTTCTCATATTTAACTTCTTAACTTGCACTCCTTCTCAGCGAGATTGAAAAAATGGACTGTGTACCGCCATTGAGTAAGAATTTATGCCAGGTTCTTCATGATCTGGATTATATAATAATCAATCTCGAGCAGTTTTTTTGCAAGTTAGTCGAATGAATAATAATTTAGGGTAATAAGTTACCTCACGTTCTAGAACATGTAATTCACAATATTGAATGCCCTTCGAGATAGGAATGCGATAATAACATGAAACGAGAGATATATTTGTATATTAGCAAAGAGATCTCTAGCAGTGTATTATACAACAAGCTTTGTCTTTATTGTTTGCGTAATATTAGATAATCTTAAAATCGTAAATTTCATTTTAACAGAGTATGACTTTGAGTTTACGCATATCAAGAAGAACATGATATCTGTGAATCTAATTTTAAGATAGTTGGTATAGAGGAATACTTTTATATCTCTATTTTTCTAAATATCATTCCGAGTTTGTGGCTGCCGAGATAAACTTACACAAGATACAACGAGAGACTGTGATGCTCATCATCTTGGCAAAAAGCACACTTAGATATGCCTTAGAGCACAACGACTGTAATACAGGTTAGATAGATGCAAGCAGTACTTGATTCTAAGAAGAATGAATGTAAACAATAGATCACTCGGTATAAGCAAGTACTTTCTTTATTATAGAGTTATGTTTTTGAATCTGATATAATTCGTTATTGAGTCATTTAACGCTTTTGAAAGGAGTCTAATTAAATGGCAAAATACTGAGAATGTCGGTCAGTAAAATAAATTCTAATTAGCAGTTTTCGGCATACACACATTATCCAGATGGTTACGGAAACTATACTAGGCAAAATCAGATTAATCATCAATTATTAATTCTAAACAGTTTATAAGAGCTCTCCAGCCACTAGCATCTTCTCAACTCTGAGAGTGACAGCAGAGAGATAAAGAAAGAGCTGAAGAAGGCATATAAGAGTTTATGATTTAAAATCGGAATAAAGATGAAAAGGATAAGTATCTATATAATGGGTTTAACATATAAGATGTAAATCAAGTGTATGAGAGTTTGGGTATTATATTTTAATTATTTGGACTGAGAGAGAGTAGACTCAGCGACTCCCAAGATACTACTGACTTTTTTTCTAATGAAATATAGAAGAATTGAGTAGAAAATGGATGCTTGAAGAAATATACAAACAATTGAAGGTATGATAAGTGTGTATAAATATGTATGTAGCAGTCAGGAGAGAAGAAGGTTGGTTCGCGCGATGAGTCATTTTCAGAACTGATGTCATTATCTCTTAAAACACAATAATAACTTAGATTTGCTCTAGTACTCTTTCAAATATTAAATCATCAGTATGTCTAGAGAATTAGAAATTGATGAAAAGTGCATTCCTATTGAAAGACAGTAAAGTAACAGCGAGTCAGTTAGAGTGTACACAAACAGGAAAAAAAGAAAATCCAGTCGGGCATCTGTCCAAAAGAGTGGAGAGAGTTCTAAAAGAAATATGTAATATTTTTATAATTTAGATAAATTCACAATTTTAATTATCCTGGGTAATAAATGGGAGAGAGTATATCCATTAAGAGTTGTAGGTGGAAAGCTGAAACAAAGCTAAATTCCAATATAGCAGTACTAAAGCCCAAACATTAACTCTCCTTCCAGTCTCTCTCCCTCATATATTTTCGAAATGAAATTATTTTTCAATATATCAAAATAAGCTGTAAATTAAATCATTTGTAAGGAGAGAAACCTCGTTTAAAATATTGTACACACAATACTGATGTAAATCACAGTCTCTATTCGTTAGCTTATTCACCAGCTAATTCAGCAAAATGATATATTCAAAGTGTTTAAGGAAAGTTTATGTAAGGGAAAGTAGAGCGTTTGTCAGTCCGGAAATACTAGGATACCGAGGAGAGAAAAAAAATCGCTCCGAAATGCTCAGAGCAGAAGGCCGAGAATTCCGAGTACATCCGTGATTCTATATTTTCTTTGCATCATTGAGCTGTACTGAGATTATTATTTATGAGTTATATTTTAGATACTTATATGATATAATATATATATATACTATAATATATATATATAATTATTTTAAGAAATTTATTATTTCATAGTGATATAAATTTATTATATATATATTAGTAATAATAATAGTATTATAGTATTATATTATAATATATAATGTAACCATAGTAGTAATAATCACAATAATACTAAATAATAATTGATATTAAACAAAATTAAGAAATAAGAAGAAAATATCGAAACATTTTAATTTTCTAAAAGGTTAAGAGCTCATATACTCTCAGAAGTCTCTGAGATTGAAGAACAATTTTTTTAGATATCTTCGAGTTCTGATAAACAAGGAGTGTAAATCTCCCTTCTAATCAAATCTTGCTTTATCGAACCGATTGACTTTTGCCTTTCACACTACATCTCTAACACCTATTTCTGCAAGCAATGCGGGACATAGTACGTGATATATATACTAAAATTTTATGACACGGTGATGTGATGAAATTTGATAGATTTATTAGTATATTCGTATTTAAAAAGATAGATATAATATTTATTTAATCACGATATATAAAATAGTTATCTCAGCGTTTATGTCACTATAATTAGTTATATATATATATATATACTCAACTTCTCTAGACAATCAATTTAAAAGAACACGCAAACATGTGGTTGGTATCACACAAAGGTTAAAGCTATTACATTAACCTATGCAACTGATATGCAGTACTCCTCTCCTCGCGAGAATAATTGCCCTAGATAACCGATCAGCATCAGGTGAATAATTAAAAGATCGAAGGTTCATATAGATATATACTGATTAGCTATTGGAATCAGAGAGTGTCTACACATGTCAGATTGTACAAATTATATTAGAATCACTATGTATATTGTATTATTTAACATATATATGTGATATATTTAGTTAGTACTAAGGTGAGTAGAGAGGTAGAAGTATATAGAGAGTTTATGACGTAAATGCTCTTTTGCAATGCTATAGTGATTATGTATTACAACTTTACTCTATGGTTATATTAAGCTTATTAGTAGGAGTATATATAAGATGTATAGGGGGAAGCGTTATTGAGTATTAATTACTTTTATGAACTAGATTATATATTATCGAGTTATGTAAGGTTGTAGTTATGGTTATTGTATATACGTATTGTATATTCGAGGGAGGGAAGAGATGTGGGGATGTGAAGGGATGGCAATAAAGTGAGGTGATCCCTCTCGGATAGTAAAAGGAGTGAGGGGATACTTACTTATGCAGCAAATTTGCACAAAGAATCAAAATGAGATTATGCAATACCGCCCAGAGGTCTGCTGTACTTATCACGACATGTATACATAGATCTATCATCATTTAATAAGAGATGATAGCTACTTAGCACAACAAAAGAATACGAATTGGTATGGTATATGTATTACCCGTTTCGCAATTTCAATAAGCAGAGTCAAACGTGTGACAATCAACAGTGACAATGATGAAGACGACGAGAGTAGAGACTGTAATGCGCCAAATAAGGAGCACATCCCTTCAGTATTTCACAGGAAGGTAATGCATTGGGAACCAATGTTATTGTGTGAATAGCGGGTTATCACCAGATACTTAATTTATTGTATGCCTTGTAGTTTACTTTTACTGTGTGTTAAAATCCTATAGTTCTGCTAATATGTTGCTTTGTGCTCACATATATATTTTTTTTAAGAAAGGTTGTGAAACTTAAAAGCTATGAATATATATTTTAGTCTAACAGTTAAAGCCTTTTTTTTTCGCTTTAAGTGCTGTACAATAGAGGTCCAATGTCTTATGTAAAATGCTAAATTTGCGACAGAGAGGGTAGATGGAGAATACAATATATATAGTATGTTAAAGTATATTTTATAGAAAGCGCGAGGAAAAAGAAGAAATGAAATTAATATAGCAAGCACATTAAAACTACAGATGGCACAAGATTTTCTGTCAGTATAGTTGACCAAATTTATAAGGGTTGAACAAGATACCTTCGCGAGGAAATGTACAGATCGACAAGAGTGAGACTAGTAGTATCAGGATATAAATAATATGATTTCAGCATTAAGCTGTATATCACCCAGAGTAGGAAGAGATATTAGAGCTAATATACTATCAGCGTTACCAGTTATGAAACTCAAGTTGGAAGTTTTTATACTCTAATTCGTCTCTGTGGATGTATAGAAGGAGATATTATGCGGAGTGAAGAGAAACGAGAGCATTGTCTAGAGTGACCAGAGCACGAGAATTTGATCTCGATAGCGGTGATTATATAATATAAAATGTAGATGCTTGAGAGTATTCTTAGGTAATAATCTTGGAAAGTTAGTCTGTCAATAATTCACACAAAATGAATTACTCAGTATTCGCTAAGTCCTAGGATGCGCGACAATATGCTTAGATAGTTAGAATTGCATAGGAGAACTATATTAATGTAAAGAAACTTTCTAGTATCCATTAACATACTCAATATAGTAGAATCTATTTTAATCTTATACAATAATGATATAGAGGATATTAATATAATAATAAATACATATTACTCGTGTTGTGAGCGTACAATAGGATGCGATTAGGGAAGATTGAGAAGCAATATACGTATAGATAGCTATATAGCCTAGAATCTGAGATGAGGGAGGATAGCTGAGGAGGTGAGTGAGTTTTATGAGAGTATATTTAACTGACTCTTACTCATGAGAGTCTATTAAGGGTAATAAATTGATCAAAGAATCAAATTTTATATTATAACTAAAGTTTATAATTCTCACAATCAGATAGTGTCGACGTCTGATTTTTAAAAGAGAGATTATGGTTAGAAAGTAGAGCATTCCAATCAAATGAGAGTCAGGATCAGATAGCAGGTAATTTTATTCCTAGTAATATACATCGAGCTAGGAGATGATTAGGATGACTGAGAGCGCTAGAGTATTGAGAATGATCGAGTGAGAGCGCCGAGCTTCACGGCATTACATATAAAGAAGAATAGCACATTATATAGAGATAAGAGTGTATAAAATATGAACGTACCATTAGAGCTCATTCGTGAAAAGAGACGGTCACGCAGTTGGCGTATAGTCTGAGAAGTCTCTGAGGAGAGATATATCTATTGTTTGACTACTATTATGTGAGAGTACGTGAGAGGAGCGAGCTCACAGGGAGAAAGAGAATAACTCCCATTCTAACACTACTCACCCCAAGGGACAATTGTCAGGGAGAAAGGAGGGAGAAGCCAGGACTAAAGAGGGTACATCGACGTGCGAATAGATAATGTACAGAAAAAGGGAGAGTTGACTGTTGAGACGAGGGTGCATACATACAGTCGTTACATGTGGACATAGAGAGTCACAGCATATCAAATCAGATAAGCCATATATAATCCCATATGGAAGTTGCAGAGAGGAGATCTACTAGTTATGAGATATAAATACTCACGCGTACACCATGAGCATGATATTATGAACAAGATATGTTTAGAAAGAATAGTTATTTGCTTCAGCAGATATGTCTGTCGCACCATGTGAGCAAGGATGTGTTTGAATTTACTCCTTCTTCAAAAATAGAGGTGTATATAGTTAAAGTATGCTCTTCCGCATCAGTAGTACTATTGTTAATGTTTAGACAATTTAATTTACGTTGAGTGATTAAATAGTCATGTTATAGTATATGTATATTTGATATGTTCATGATGGTACGATCTATGTCAAACAAATAATAACACACTAGAGATTGAAGAATTATTATTATAACCATTTTTTGATCACATTCATGTGTATAGTACTATTATATTAAAGCGGTGAAATTTGGGTTAAGCCGCTGTGTATTTGGGCCTAAACTTAAAGTAATTTGGGAGTGTCCATGATTAACACTAGTAATATATTAGCATAATGATTTTTCATTTTTTAAAAATAAGTATTTGTATTTTTATTCACCATTATTTCTTTTGAATAAAGTTAGTTCCCGGGTTTTGTAGGTATAATATATTAACACTACGCTAGTTTTATTACCTTACGAGCCACATGAACTTACAATATGCATATAAGATATGTGCTGATTTTACAATGATATTTATTGTTAAATACTCACGCGAGAAAATGAATAATATTTCATTTTACAAATCGTATTAAAATAAATAATAGTTGACGTTGTACACACTCACACCACTTAAGTAAATATAAATTAATATCTAGGGATAGTAGTTGAGTAACTAAGAGAGAGTGTCATATATGTGTGAGTGTAGTAGTATTATATACTATGATGAGTTATAAGAGGCAAACATAGTTACACAGATTCTTATATGATATAATAATGACCTATATATAAATAAAAAGATACTGGAACGAAGTGAGTGACGTGAGAGTTATATTATTATACTTCGTTATTCCTTGGCTTTACTTGTTATAATACTCAAACACAATAGATATCATGTGATGTCACGCTAACTAACTCTTGTTGTTTTATAGATCTAGTTGATATTATTGCATATTCACTGGTATTGACCTAGAGCAAACAGTGGCAAAGTTTCGCCAAATATTATAAACTATCATAATATTAAATATAGTTAAATTAACATTTATGCAAATATATAAAGCTCATATAATTTTAAACTAGAGACGCTAGCAGTATCTAACATGTCGGTGATGTAATGAAGTGGTAATGTAGTAGGTAATAAATATATATTATATACCTGTATATCCTTAATTATTGCTTTTTATATGGTTAATACATAGGGTCATATTTTATATAATATATCTTAGTCAATAAGAAGTTAGCGGTTATCATTTGATTACTGTGATAAATTATTGATTGTAGCTTTTAATATATTAGGATTTATATATATCTTATAATATTATTGAGATTTATATGTAATAATGGAAATACGTATATGAGGTAACCTTATTTATATAGCCGAGGTATTTGGTAGTATTGAACTAGTTCAGACTATTATTATTATAATAGTAATATATTATTGAGACATTGCTAGTATCGTCGGTATTATGTTAGGAATCTTAATAATAAAATCTAGTGAGAGAGTGGACATCGATATATGTGAAATTAATGACTTGAGATAGTAGTATTATAAAAATTTAGACGATGACTGTAATTAATTAGAGAAATGTGAGAGAGTCTGACAAAGGTGTTTATCGTATGACTATTCACTTTATAGAATATAATATAAAATAAAAATACTTATATAAATCTGCACTCGAGTAATCCTTTATCGAGCACTACGCGATTCCTGACACAATATATACCTGATTTTTTACGATGCATGTCGTACATGATTATGGTTGTTATTATGTCTCGCCACACGCTGTCGGATAAGTCCACTCGTCGTCATAGTGCTGATACCTCAGGTAGCTCACTGTGAGTGCACTCAGATCACTTGGCACGCTACCACATTTTGTGGATGTCCACTAACTCGAGTATCGACGATCTATGCCGCCAGCGTGCACGAGTCACTCCGTTATACGTCCGCTCGACGAAATCTACTGAAACTTGTAGGTCTTCTTATTTAATAGACATCTATCTTCTTTCCCTTTACGGTTATTATCTCGTCTTATCTCACAGACTGATTCATTGAAAGAGCACAGAGTTGTATATCGTTGAAGCGCCTGCTCATGTTTCGCCTCTCTTAGAGATTGCTCTGAGTACCAACCGCAGCTAGGCTCACGCGTCTCTATACCAATATATAGTCTCTCCGATTCACTTCACGCTCCTAAGTCGAGGTTGCATCGCACTCTTAATCTCACCCGTCAGTTATTTCTGCATTCCTGCTGCATGTCTCTTCTTAGAGTCACTTCCGTACTGAGCTCAGTCAGAGAGCTCTCGCATCTGCACACGGTTTGATATACTCTCCAGACTATGAGCATTCATTAGCTCTCGAGTATTAAGGGGCACATGGCCTCAATGATATAACACTCAGTTATTCGTGTAATCATATCTTGTCGTACATCACATTCTCACTTGAGCTCGTCATCGCGAAATATAAGTATAGAGGAGTATACTATGCAAGAGAGGGGCTTCTATGGGGTACAACCCCCAAAATATTTTAAGCGAATCAAATTATTTGTGTATCCTTTATGTACTTGAGCAGATACATTCAATATATAATGGAATAAATAAATAATAACATAATCCACATGAATGGAATACATAGATAATAATAATGAAAAATGAAAAGTAATTTATTAATGGAAAATGAGGAGACATGTGTATAGAATAGGGATACGTACTAGAGCTTGATCTTAAGGTCAAGGGTCTACTGCTTCGCAGCATATACTAGTGGCCAATGTTGGAAACTGCCCTATAAATAT
>JABUQX010096482.1:7500-12500 GCA_015478945.1 Trachelipus rathkii
TGGCAGGGGGGGTGGGGCTTCTTTGGCAGGGTGGCCAAAGCAACCCAAATTATTTTTACCATGATTTACCTTATTTGGGGGTTAATTTTAATAATTTTAGTTACATTATGCCTATGTATGCATGTTATTATATATATATATATATATTAATTATATATATATTATATATATCTATATATATATATATATATATATATATATATATATATTATATATATATATATATATATTATATAATATACAAATTTACAATAACAAATTTACCAATAAAGACAATGCATCACACAAAATATAAAGATATTATGGATAGTGAAAAACCTTTGTTTATAGAGGTCCTCGGTTGTGGAAGGGAGCAGGTTTGAAATGAGTCGGAAGAATGGAGAAGTTGAGTCATCGGCATAAGAATGAAAAGAGTTAGAAGTGTAGCTAAGAAAATCGTTAATGAAAGTCAGAATAAAGCTGAGATTATAAATAACCTTGAAAGTAAAATACGATAAAAGGAAAGAGGAGAGTCTCCAATCAATAAGAGCCCGAATTGAAACGATCTTTAAAGAAAAACTAGGACATGAGTAGCAAAAGAAAAAGGAGGAAACCCCAACAGAAAGGAAGCCTTGAGGCAGTGTATGGTTACAGGGATGCACGAAAAAATCAAATGAAAAAAATCTAAAAAAATCGTGATTTTTATGATTTTTTTGATTTTTTTTTGATTTTTTTGTTTATATATATATATATATATATTATATATATATATATATATATATATATATATATATATATATATATATATAGTATATATATATATATATAATATATATCTATATATATTATATATATAAATATATATATAATATTATAATATAATAATGTATATATATATGTATTATAAAATATCAAAGTATTTATATATATTTATAGCTATGAGTATATATAAATATTATATAGAACTTCGTTTTAGTGTTTATGATCTTCATTTCTAGCATTATATATAGATTATATATATATATAATATATATATATATATATTATCGATTTCCATAACATATTCTAAAAATATTGGTCATGTTTATTTCAAAACTTTTATTCATTTATTTATCTATCTAGTTTTTATTAAATCTACATATATATACTAATATATTTATATATTTATATATATTACATATATATATATATATATATATATATATATCTATTATATATATATATATATATATATATATATTATCTATATACCGTATATATATATATATTAATATATTATATATAATTAAGTGATTTAACTTCAATAAAAAAAAAAAAATTTAAATAACCGATATATATATTTATATCGATCAAGTTAATAACTATATTTTTTTTTTTTTTCAACAAACTGTTTTCGTTTGATTTCATCGGCTTGAGGGTAGTCTCATGTCCAATAGATAAACCCTATTATGAGTTTTTGAACTAGAGCTAGGGTCTAAGTTTGAGAGGTAAAATTATTGCAAAATTATAGAATAGTATCGAAGTTAAACAGCATGTATGTTTTACAAATGAGTATTCCAGTGACGCACCGGAGCTGATAAAAATCAAAAAAATCAAAAATTTGATTTTTTTCTAAAAAAAATCAAAAAATCAACCACCTGGAAGCTGCCATACACCCTTCTAAAAGCTTTCGGCATGTCAGTGCACAACACAGACTTCCCATTAGTCCCCTTAAGGTTGACCTCGAGAGTCGAAAGCAATTACTGATACGAAAGAGGGAATGATATTCCCAGAATCCAGATGACCAGAATAGAGTTGATGAGAGCTTCAGAGATTTTTGCACAGAATACAAGTTAGAGCTATAGGACGAGAGTTAGAAGGATCAAGAAGCGACTACCCTTTTCGGCACTCGGCTGAACATATTGGGCCCCCCCCCCCCTTCTTTCCCGGCGCCAAAGAGATTGAGAAAAAAAAGGAAAAAGGAAGTATATTGAGTATTTTGCAGAGGTGGCATTCCGCAATTTAAGTCTGCAATTCCGCAATTACCCCAAATGCGGACTGCCAAAAACAGGTTTGCGGAATTGATTGCGATCAATTTGAAAAAATGTTTGCGGAATTGCAGTTTTAGCGGAATACCTAATCATTTCCAATTTAAGTTCGCAATTCCCGTAAATATAACGGAACTACCAACCCCTAAAGTTTGTTTGTTTTTAATCCTTAAATTTTAAAAACAATGTACAATATACTAAGGCATGTATTAGTCTTAGATATGTACAAAAATAATTTGGCAAATAGAAATAATTTCATTTAATTTGGACAATTTATATATAATATAATTATATATATTATATATATATATATATATATATAATATATAGATATATATATATAATATATATCTTATATATATTATATATATATAATTTAATTTTATATATATATATATATATATATATATATATATATATATATATCCTACCAACTTTAAGGTGGCCTTCAAGGGGAGGTTTGAGCACCTGTTTGTGGACATAGACCTGCTGATGACCACAGCCCTCCACCCTCATTTCAAACTTCCAGTCGTTGGGTACCTGAATGAGGACTTGAAGGAGACCATCAGGAGGAGGGTCATCAGTGAGGTGCTGATAAACGTGGCTCCTGGTCACGACAACGACGGTGCCGCCCAAGAGCAGGAGCAGGTGGAAGACGACCCCTTCCATTACATGAGGGTGAATGACAACCAGCCTCTGGCTCCCGACCACCTTGAGGAGGACTTGAAGAAGGCCTTTGAGATCTTGGGAAAGCTGAGGTGAAGAGGACCGCCCCTCTTTCTGTGGACCTGTTCCCACAGCAGCACAGAGAAGTCTGGTTGGACTTCATTACCAAGTACAAGACCCCTGTCCCCTCTCTTCGCGCTTCCTGTTGGAGGATTGTTCAGTTTGGGCTGTGATGTTCTCGTGGCCTAAAGAGGTCATCCTGACTGATGAAACTTTTGAGAAGCGGTGTTTTTGTTGAATGGAATGATGCATCTCTTTGAATTTGAAGAGCTTTGCTGAGGGAGGAGGAGGAGAGGAGAGAGAGAGGAGGACTATTATTAATTCAATTAGTTAGGTATATATAATATAATAGTAATATATATATATTAATATATATAAATATATATATTATATATATATATATATATATTATTATATTTTATATATTATATATTATATATATATTAACCCATTGGTTGTTAAAGTAATTGTTTAGTATAAAAATAACATTAAAATATAAAATTAAATAAAATAATGTAATTGGTTAAGGTACTGTGTTAATTGTGAATTAATGTTTTTAACTACCAATATAGGGTTAGCGGAATGTTGCAGACTTCAATAGTGGAAAAAAAATTATTAGCGATAGAATTAGCCGATTTGCGATAGCGGAGTGGCGAAGCAGAAAAAGTTGCGGAATTGTGATAGAGGAACTGCAAAGCAGAAAAAAGTTGCGAACTGCAGAATGTCAACAAATTAGCGGAATTGCGAATTGCCGGATAGCAATAATAGTTGCGGATGCCACCTCTAGTATTTTGGCATCAGAAAGTTGACGTTGAAGAAGTCAGTAGTGACGCTAGAGGAGAAGCAGTAGTCGAGTATAGCAATGAAATTAAGATTCAAAAAATGGGGAGCGAGAGAGAGAGAGAGATTTTCAAAAGGAGTGTTTGTAACAGAACGCGCCAGAAGAATAAGAGAATGAAAGGCAGGTTTGCAGAAGTTATTAGAGATGTTTTTTGGCAAGAGACCTGAAATTTTTATCAGTATGAAACCAAGAAGGTCAGCCCACTTCCTTTTAGTGAAAGCATGCTTATGCTCAAATTCACTTCGGGGTTGCCCAGAACAGTTTAGAAACAGCAATTTACCAATGGATATCAGGAATGTATCGCAGAAATTGTTTGAATGATTCAATTAAATTTTTGATATACTCGTAGTTCCTTCGTTTTGAAACCGCAAGCACCTAATATTATATTATTTGGTTGGAGAGAATATTAATTATTTCATTCACTTGTTTGCTTTTTTTATTCATTCTATATAACAATCGTCGAAGTGACTCTCTAGTTTGACATAAGAAAATACCAAAGGAAATTGACGACGATCAATTTTTTTACTTCCAATGTCGAAAACCTTCAACACATGTGTTGAATACAGCATGGGGAGGCCATTTCTTTGTCCTGATCACCAAATTTAATTTTAATGCAGTGATAATTATCCCTGAATTAAAATTAAACCATCATCCATCCTTTCCATATGACCAAACCATCTCAATGTACTCTTGTTTATTCTCTCATTTACTACTTTTTTCACACCACACAACTCCCTGATGCATTCATTCTTCATTTTCAATTATTCTCACACCTAACAATCCCCTATGATTGTCTATCGGAACACATTGTACCTTAGATCTATACCTCTTATTCCAGACCATAGTTTCACTACTATACAGTGACACAGGTAACAACATACCCTCATGCAAAACCTTACCATACTCTAGACTTAGTTCCTTTACATCCACCAAGGATTAAATTACACCAGCCACCTTCTTAAAATTCACAAGTTTCCTTCTACACTCTCCCATCATCCGTTCCCTTTTCATCCAACATATATACTAAATATTTAAACTCGGACACTTGTTCCAGTTGCTTACCATCTAACAACTTCACACCGCGGAATCTCTTAACTCACTACCATAACCTCACTCTTATCTACATTCACTTTCAAATCCCTCCTTTTACATACCCTGCCATAAATATATATATATATATTATATATATAAATTATATATATATTTTATATATATATATATATATAATATATATATATATATATTAAGAATGAGTAATATATATATATATATATATATATATATATATATATATATATATATATATATATATTATATATATATATATATATATAATATATATTATATATATATATATATATATATATAATAATATATATATATAATATATATATATTATATATATATATATATATATATTATATATT
>JABUQX010096482.1:15000-52559 GCA_015478945.1 Trachelipus rathkii
AAATATTTATATATATATTATATTATATATTAATATATATTATAATATAATATTATATATTATATAATATATATATATATATATATATATATATTATATAGATATATATATTATACCTATTAATATATATATATATTATATAATAATATATATATAATATATATATATATATTATACTATATATAATATAATATTATATATATAATATATATATATATTATATATTATCTATATATACTGTTATATATATATATATATATATAATAATATTATATTATATATATATATATATATAGTATATATATTATATATATATATTATATATATATATATATTATATACTATATATATATATATAATATTATATATAATATATATATATATATATATATATATATATTATATACCGTATATATTATATATATATATATATATATATATATATTATATATATATATATTCTTTGAATCTAGATTTGGTTTGAGGATGGCTCAATGGTAAAGCATCGTAGTACGTTAATTTTACCCCTATAGGAGCAAGTCTTCATCTTTCCGTAAGTAAGTCTATTATACAAACTATATATATATATATATAGTATATATAGTATATATATATTATATATTATATTATATATTAATATAATATTATTATTATTCATATATTATATATATATATAGTATTATATATATAGATATATATATATATATATTAATATTACTATATTAATATTACTATATATTATCTATAAGGTAATTAAGCATTAAAACCCACGTACAAACTACAATCGCTTTCTCCAAAACTTGTTGTAGATGAATTTGCGATTATGAAAAGGGAAATCTTATATCATTAATTAGAAGAAAATGGCAGATTGGCTATAATGTGAGTTTGAATTAGTATTATTAGAAGGAGGGATAATGGCGGCCATTTTGAATCAATAATAGTGAATGATTATTATTATTATAGTTAAGACTAGGGCTGGATCAAATCTCGATTTTTACTCATTTCGGTTGCGGATACTTTCTTTTAATATCCAAGAGTAGTGGATATGGATTGCGGATAGTTTTAGGTATTAAGAGTTTAGTCACAAGTACTGATATTTTAAGTTACTAAAACAATGAACTAAAAAATATAATCATAGTTACAATTATTGTACACAACTATGAGTAGTTCGATGAGTTATTCTATCTATAAATACCCCCCCCCCCATCATTTTTACTATTGGTAAATCAGATCAGAGACATTTAACTCTTGATTTGAATGCTTTCTCTCTAATAGCTCCATCCTAACCCTAGCGTATTCTAGCACTTTATTCACGCCGAATGGAGGACTTTACATTGCTTTAAGCTAAATATCACTAGAATGATTGATTGCTTTCACTCCGAAGACTCTTCGACTTCTGTTGATAAAGTTATGGACCGTAATCTGATAAAATCAATTTGTATTTTGGTGCAGAAAACTTTTTCAACCAATGGAGAAAATTTTTAGTTAATTTATTTAGTATTACCTCTGAAAATAAATACTCGTATATTGGCAAAGACAAATCTTTCATAGATTCTAATGCACAAGATCAGTTCGACATTTCACAAAGAGAGGTGTAAGAACTATACACTTTTCAATATGAAACTCATACTTTTTTTTTCAAAAAATTTTTTTATCTTTTCACAAAGTGAGGTGTAAGAACTAAACACTTTTCAATATGAAATTCGTACTAGTGCTGTTAAGTCACTTGCACCAACTGCCATCAAACGGCACCAAATTAATCTTGGCACATATGAGAATAACACTCATATATATATATATATATATATATAATATAATATAATATATATATATAATAGTAAAATATTCTATATATATATATATATATATATTATAGTTAATATATATATAACGTATCATATAGTATATAAACTCACTATATACTCATATATATATATATATTAATATATATATAAATACTACTACTAGTTATTAGTTATTATATATATAATACTATATATATATATATTATTTATACTAATATTAATATTTTATATTACTATATATATATATAATATATTTATATATATATATATATATATATATATATTAAATATATAATATATATATATATATATATATATTAATTATGATGATATTATATATATATTCGGATGCTATGTAACCATTTCGTAGACGTTTTATTAATTGCCCCAATATCCCTTTAATCAGTTACATTGGTACATAAGTATATAGGTTACGTGTTCCAGACATACCGGTAGTGTGAAGTATAACATAGAGTAAGTATATATATATACCTAATAAGTATTTATTATATCAGGTGTATGTTTAAAAATATTACAATAAGTAATTTGCACTGAGTGCATCAGTTTCTCCTCAGATTTTCTCTTCTTGTGAGAAATCAGGTGTTTTCTGGTCAAAAAATTGGAGCATTTTATTTGGTTGGTTTTTCTGAGATGCCGACCATAATTGGAAGAAATATTAATTTATTCTACAGACGCAATGAAGCAAGTATGTAGTTAGAAAGTGATCATGCACACGTAACTTGCATATGGGTGAATGTTATTTTTATTTACATATATATACTTAAATATCCGTCTAAATGATTGCTACTTTCATGGTCATGATATAATAATTTTAATCACAGTTATTCATTTAATATATTAATGCTAAAGACATAATGGATTAATATATACTATAATTTACTATTACTAGTATATATATATATTAATATTATACTATATATATATATATTTAATACTAATGATATTATATATATATTTAATAAATATATATATTAAATACTATATATATTATAATATATTATTATATTTATTAAAAATGTATAAAAGTTACTTCCTATATATTTTATAAGTTTACATATTTAATAAATAATTAATAATAATTATATATCATAATTATATTATTTATGTAATATAAGATATAATTATATATTTATTATTTAATAAATATAATTATACCTTTAATAGATGTTATCCGTTTATATTTAGTGGGAGTTTTTATATAGAACAATTTGATTCATATGATTTGGTGACAACCTCACTCGTGTACCGTCTAAGATTCATATGCTACTTATGGTTAAAGATATACATTATGCATATACATAACCTTGACTCAGGGTATAACAAGTGATATCGAAATATATATATATGCTTTACAAAAACTCTCTAGAGATAAAAATGTAGGAACAGTAATTATATCTCACTATTAGATAAAGGTGAAAACATTTTCTGATGAGTGAGGTGTGAACTAAGAATGAAATTGAAATATATATATATATACAGATAGTTAGTACATAATATATAATATTATATATTAAACCTATATTAACATTATACGCTATTAATTATATAATATTAATGACTATCCTACCGCTACTAATATCATAGGATATTTCCTTGAGGGTATAATCTATCATTTAAGTTTTAATTATTATAAAAAATATAATATATATTATAAACTCACTTAAACATAGTAAATATTTTATTTCAGTTATATTTTACACCAAGTCAAATAGCAGCGCAGGGTGTACTCACTAGAGTGGTAGACTACCTGATAACGGACTATCATGACTATAATGGCAATGGTTAAGTATATCGCGGGTATGACTCCTGATATACTATACAATGTACGCTGATCACCTAATATATACCTGTAAGATCACCTACTGAGTTTCTCAATAGATAATTACGTACTATATTTAATACGCGTAGCCGACTACGCATAAGTGGAGTAGCACTGTAACGAAGGTATAGTTATATGGTAACTTATACATATATATCATGGTACCCATACATATTACGTACATAACCAAAACGACACAGACACAGTAAATTGACTTTAAATATAAAGCAATTGTTTTTAGTACTGTTCCGTTTTATATATTTAATAAAGGGATTTATAGGTAAATTAGAGAAAAATGGCAATTAACAGAGAATACAACAAAACTGAAAAAAAGATAAAAACCTGGAAAATGTATATATAAAGGAAAGAAAAAAGATTTACGAAAAATAAGAAAGAGAGTAAAGGAGAATCGAAAGGAAGAAAAGGAGGAAGGAAGAGAGGGAGGGAAAAAAGAGAGGAGAGAGAGAAGAGAGACGAGAGACGAGAGAAGGCAGCACGACGAGAGAGAGAGAAGAGAGAGAGGAGAGAGAGAGGACGCTGTTATGCTTCTGTGTTCCTAACGCTAACATATTCATCTATCTCGCGGCTTCACTCTAGGTTCAAAGCTCGGCTGCTATGTTGAATGTTTTTTTCTCGATTTCCTCGCCGGGCAAACGACTTATTTTTTGCGTCTTTAGTTTTTTGTGGAACCTACTTGCTCACGCCCATATTCACTGTGAATGACACCAGACACAGCGGTGATTTTGCTGTTTAAAAATTCTTTTTCATAGGGTGCCTATGTAACGTTAATTTCGACCATTCTTAGGGGAAAGTGAACTAGTTTACTATCTTTATTTACACATAAATGATTAGGGAATAAATCTAAAGTATGTATAAATACTCAATTCCGTGCATATTTACCCTTATATTATCTCACGACTGCTTATGTCGATACGTGAGGCAGTAATTAATTGAGTAATAAACCGATTCACTCCACTATCATATATATACCTACTAATACTGATTAAAATAATATACATTTTATCTCACGTGAATATGTGATAAATAAGCGTTCCTGGAAGTGAAGGTACGCTACTAATTATTATTGGACGTAGTATTAATATATAGTATAATAGTATATATATATCTATATATATATTATATAATATATAATTATTAATAATATATGAGGGTGATAATCCCCGTTAATATCTTCACTATCCATATTAATAATAGGTTATATATAAATTAAATACTTACCTTTTAACTATTTTAATGTAAGGTGGGATTTGTTGGTATGTTATATGACTATATGATTTTTAAAGATGACTCTAACAGATAAATAAATATAAATTGTGAATATAATAATATGTATATCGTATCTTTTAAGATAATCTTATTCTCATATCACTATGAAGTGAGAAATTAAATATATTTATAAGCTTTTTAGTTATTATTATAAGTGTAATAATAAGATAGAGTGTCTATAACTAGAGATGATATCTTGTGTGAGACTTATAAGACATAAACTACTCTGAGTATTTAGGAGAAATTTTGAGTATACATTCATATAAGGGAGTGGTATATATTTAAGTGAAGTATTCTTATATATTACTTTGCATAAACTCAATGTAGTAATACGTGTAGTGAGGTAAACTAATATATCCAGCTATATTGCCTTAGATAGCAAAAGTTTTTATCTTGTTCAATATTAAATAAGTAAATTTTGATATATGTATATAGTGTGTAATTACATAATTAGTGACTCTACTAATATATAGTAAATATAATGCAGTGGGAGTATAACGGTGATGTTATCATTACATAGTTTTATATTATAATATTAATATATTTATTGTGTAGTGTATGCCTTATATTTTATAATTATATATAGTTAATAGTTGCTAGTGAGCTAATATCAATTATTATGCGGCCCTAAATTATAGGAGGAGTGAGTAATTCAGTGAGAGCCTCCGTAATGAGCGCTAGTGTATTTTGTAAAACTCATTACTCGTCAAAACGCACTCATAGATACATAGAATTTTACTAGCATACATGTATAACATAACGAAACCTAAATTGATGTGAGAGTGTGAAGGCATCAATAGATTGCATGTTTGGGTGTGCAGCAGTTATCGCTTATTTGTTTCGGTGTTATACCATCGTACAATAACATATTGTGTAGAAATTAGACGGAAATACTGAATTTTATTTTCTTTGGGGACACAATTTCGGTGTAAAAGGTGCTTGTTTGATTTAAATTGATCTAGTCTTTCATTTGCCCACCTCGGTGGCGGAGGTGGGGGGATGGGTGGTGGGACCTATAATTTAAGACGGGTGAATTGTTTTATAGGCCACAATATCTATTACGGCGTGTTAATCCTTCTCAACCCATAGTTAGACAGTTCAAGCTCGATACAGGAAGTGGTGTGTGTGATTGCCTGTGAGAGCATATAAACTCCAAGCTCAACGCACTCGAGTTGTGGTTCTCAGTCGTGAGATGGTATGCGGGGATCTCATAGAGCCTGTCTCTCATTGGGGTGATAGGACACTATTAGTTTTAGAATAAGAATTTTTTTATTAGAGGGTGTAATGTGCTGTAAGTGCATTAAACCTTAATAGTGATTTAAATTTTATTATATAGGATGTAAATGATATAAGTGGACTTACATTTTTTAAATATTGTAATTACATAATATTTTAATATTTTTCTATTGTTCTTCAGTAATTAGAATTTTGAATCATTGATTACAAACAGATTCTGCTTTTTTTAACTAATTTAATTAATATTAGCAAATCCATAAAGCATAATTACAATTATTCTAGGAGGTGTATAAATGGTTAAAAGACATTTATAAGTTCATTAAGTGACTATATAATTGATAAGTGAATTGTGTGACTAATTTCTCCTCATAACGTTAAGATCTTATACATAGGATATTATCATTATCATATTGTTTTATTTTTTTACTTTGGATAATAGTAAAATTATATTTTAGTTAGATTATGTGTTTGTATATCAATGAGTAATGTTATTTATTTCAATATATATTTTTAATTAATTTTATCTGTGACTGTTATAATCTATATATGATTATATAATTAATATTATACGGTGATATTCTTATCTTAAATTGAGTGATTTCATTTATTATTTTTTATAACTTGTGATTAATATTAAGTTACGTTAGTAGTGCCTAGTGTGTAGTGACTCGATAATAATAATGTATTATATTTATATTTATTATGAATATTTTACTCTATAATCTTGAAATTTATTATAAATATTGTAATTTATTAATTATGATTTAAAATGTATATACTCATAAGAACTCTTGAAACTCACTTCAACTTATAATTCCGTATAGTCGCTATGGAGTCATCACTGTTGAGTAGGACTTGGGTATGTATAATATCTCTTTTAGTCAGGCCAGAAATTTTCTATCAAATAGAATTACATGGCAGTTGATTTATCTTTAAAAGGTGTAGAGTAGTAAATCTTACGTCGATACCCTTTAGATAATACTACCATACAAGATAACTTCATCTTATTTGGGTTCCATTTTGTACTATAAAACTAATTAAATAACTATATATATCTTCGTACTCTTACATACTCTAATAGTTGTAATTTATTATTTTCTATTTGTATAAGTCTTGCGAGGTTAATTAGTTTCTATATTATATACTATATATATATCATATATAGCTCATCTCTCCGTATTATGAAATAACAGTATGAATTCTTTCTTTACTTTACTTTGTGTGTAAGTATTATCTACAATTGGACATTAAAGGTTTTGTAATCTCTGCTATTAGTTATATCTCTATTTTATCTCATAATTTTTAGGTGTTCGGTTTAATGTTTTTTATATGCATGAATTCTTACGTGTGGTACTTATATATGTACTATTCAAATCTTAGCGGTATTTAGATAAGAGTGGGTTTGACCCTTTTTAAGCTTTCTTTTCTACCTGTGGGTTGTGATTTTTATTTACTAAAGTATGTCTAACATCCCTTTTAATTTGTACTTTATAGTTCTCTTTATATATTTATATTATTTACTTTCAATGTTATATATATTTCTATAGCTATTAGATACTAGATAAAGGCATAGTGAAAGATTGGGCACGAATAAAGTTCGTGAGTTTTTTGTGATATGCTATTGCATATTTATCTTTCTATACTATGTATTTTTTTTCTCTCATATTACTATTTCTCACTTACATACGTTGCAGAGTACTAATATACATTATATGTCGGTGTGATTCATCAGTGACTATTTTGATTTTATGTTGAACGAATATGACTTAATTATATCGGATTATTTGCGAAGAGATAATTGGTAGTGTGCTAAGGATTTTTACAGAATCGGGAAGCTATTTGATTTTACACAAGTGGTGAAGCTTCATCACGTCACCGGCAGACAATGTGGATGAGTGAATAATATTTATTATCTCTATATGTTTTAATATAGGGCTGCACGTTAAGAAGTTACTCTCTTTTATTACTAAAGCTCTCTATATTCTATATATTATTGTGAGTATTTATTTTAATATATGATAATGATAGTGATTGTGAGTCATAGATTATAGAGTAACAATACGCTGTAAGATACTTATATGATATTAATTTATTTACGAACATAACATTATTTATATATATATAACAGAATCATACGTGTATAATATATAGATAATTATCATCCATCATTGAAGTGATTTCATTTATTTTTGATTTAGGTTGAATATTATTCAGCACTATTGAATTGATTAATTAATTTTATATTTTAATATAATGAATTATAAATAATGTAAAGAGTTTATTATTACTATTATTAACTTATTTTTACAATTATATAATTTTGGTTATCAATTTTAATTTTAACGTTAGTTATCAATTAATTGTAATATATTATTATATCTAGTAGTAAAATGCTAGGGTGTTCGTCGAGTGTGTGTGTAGTGTATGCTTCTTATTATTCAAGTAGTTAATACAGATCACTTAGCACTTAATGTTCATAGAGGATTCCGTTATTATAAATTGTTATGTGAATTCTAATTCTCAATTTATTTCGATACGATGGTAGCATATGTGACGACACTAAAATTGAGTCGGTATATATCTCAGCTCTTATGCGTACTATATTGCGCTTTTATACCGTAGCTATAAGTATGTACCATAAAAAGGGTGAACATGTGAATACTCTAGGAAGTCACTTATGTTACAGGGCGTAGTTTCGTCTGTCGCAAATTGTCTTCGCAAAATTACTACATAATAAGTTAGTTTAAGCTATTCATGGCTAAAATGTCCTAAAAACCTTATCTTTATATGGTTGCATTATACTTTTAGTCAGAGAAAAGGCGTAGCTTATTATACAAATATAAAAGGTGAGATGCATAAAGTAATATATAATATCACTATAATATTATATTTTTAAATGGTTATGCTTATTTGACTCTGAATATCTGTATGTTTATTATACTAGGTGTGGCAACTAAATATCACATAGTTTTAATCATTATATATATATAGTACCCGGAGATGAATTGAAGTAGGTAATTAGATAATACGCTATACTTCTGGTAAGTATTACTTTTACCTCACCTAATGTTCCTAGAGTATCACCGTCTAGATTTGTGTTGTGGTAAAAAACATCACTTGTTTTAAGAGTCCTCACACTCACAGTGTTTTTCCCCCCAGGTAAACTGATAGTGAAGTTTATAAGAATATGAAAGTATTGTAATAGTGTTCATATAATTGTATATGTTTACGTATAATAATAAAGCCATATACATTGTGTACACAGATTTTATTTGTCTGTTTGAGTTAATGATCAGTTACTTTATTATTTACTTGTCTGTATAGGTACTCATAATTATATTCTAATATATTAATTATTAAGGTGTGAAAATTTTACATCAAATGCGCCGTCTATATTATATTATACTTATTCTATAATTTAGTCAGATTTAATCTAAATATAGAAATAAATATAGATATAATGATAGATAAAAGATAGCAAAATAGTAAGATTATTATATACTAGAAAGAAAGCGTATATTATATTTCTTTTCTTTATTATTCATATTATTAGCTTTTAGGTCATAATATATATATTATATTTGAATATATATAGTACTATAAAATTATAAGTACTATAACATATAAATGGATAATTAGTGGGATATGAGGTAGGGGCTATATACTATATACCTTTGAATAGTTTTAATTAATTATTTTATTATAATGTATATATATATTTATGATTACTTGAACTTTATACTCATTATTTTTTGTTAATAATATAATTTTATCTATTAATTTTTAATACTTTTATCTGATGAAGATGATTACTTTAGATTAAATATATTAAATTATATGATGAATAGGAGTAGTGTTGTCAGTTTAATATATTTAATAATTTAATTATTTTAAATAGTTATGATGTATGATGACCCTCATACAATTCTGATAAATCAGTAGTTTCTTATATGCTTAATTTTTTAGTTAATTTAAACTTAAATAGCTTTCTAAATATGATATGATCATGAGAGGTAGTTAGGAGTTTATATATAAATCTGTATAATTTAAAGAAGTTTTTTAAACTCTCACATAGTGTGTTATTTTTATTGCTTTAATCAATATATATATGGGATTTAGTAGATATTTTATATTTAATCTTATATGAATTAATACTTATCGAATAGCACGATAATAGGAAAATTTAGAAGTCTGTTAGTAAATATATTATCTATCTAATATTTAACTATTTAATTATGGGATATACGAGGGCAATGTTTACTGATTAATGATCAGATCAATGATTTATTTGGTCATATTTTATAAATAAGTCAGGTATTATATTTATTATAAAAAAACAAAATATTTTAGTAATTAAATATAACATATATTTAGATGTCACCTGTGGTATACAGATTACCCTATCTACTTTATTGATTCATGATGTTAATAGTGTAAATACTAAATTAATTTAGTAATTTATTATATATATATATAAATGTACTAGTTTCTAGTATTTTAATATATATAAAATATGAACTCTTAGAGGGAAACCAACCCGATATTATATAAACTATTATATCTTTAACTTTATCATCCCTATAAGTACATTATTAATATATTCAGATTTCACTTTATCCATATCAATTAAATTCTAATAGCGATATAAGATATCTTATTGAAGATAATAATTAATTAAGTTATTTAATTATTAATATATCTAACTATATATATATATGACTAATTATATATATTCTTAAATATATACATTGATTTAATAGTATAATGATATTAATTAAAATATATATTACTAAATATATAGTAATATTAATATCAGTTTGGTATAATATCAAAACTTAAATTTTATTCTTTTACAAATAATTTATTATATAAACGAAATCAGAATATGCCCAACTTGATAATAATTTAACAGTCTAATTATATAGATTATTTATTATGATCCGTACTAAATATTTAATTCTAATATATTATATATTAAATACTATATATATATCTTTTTAAATCATATATTAAAAAATGAGAAATAAAATTTTAGTTCTTTATCAGTAGTGAATTATATTAAGTTATTATATTTGTACTGACTCACAGACGCGAAGAGTTGCGAAAACAATTTTTGTGATTTTATTTACGATACACATTCAATTATTTCTAAGTTTATATCTTCAGAATTGCATTTTCATATAAAAGTTAACTCCACTCTGTATACATGTTTTACAAAATTTAGCTAGAAAATAACAAAGCAATAAAAAGTTAAATCTATAACTGTGTTCTTAACACAATGTCTGTTATTCATTTCTTTAAAGTGGCGCCGACGGCTACTATTGGGGAAATGCTTTAGCTAAAAGATCACATTTTACTATATACAGACGTTGCTAGTGCTATTTGAGTTTCATATAATAGGGATAAGTTAAAACGTGATTACTTTAAACTGGTTCGTGCGAATCCGGAATAGACGCTTATAAATGTTATATATATATAGTGATAGCTATATTATATATATAATGATAATAGCTAACGTATTTGATGGGGTAGTAACTATTTTTTTATATATGGTATATACATAATAAAAAATACATTATAGTATTATTATATAAATGACATATACTATAATAATAACGAATAATAATAGTAAATAGATATTATTCTAATATTAATTTATTTCGTGGTGTTAGTGAGTTGTCTATGAGTGCATAGTGTGTGTGTGTGCTTGTATGGTGTGGTGGGACGAGGTGTTCGTCTTCCATGGATGCATTATCATATATTAAATCGACAGTGGATAACACAGAAGTACTCGTTAGGCAGATTCTTGGAAACATATATTGTGAGTTATTTTCTCAACTTTATTAGCCTCAAATATTTCGCGGCGAATTGTAAAGAACTCATACTTTTTACACAAGTTTAATAGCAAGACTTTTTGAGATTTAAGGACTTTAGTTTTTAACCTTTTAGACACTTTCGTGGTATTATTGGTGTTATAAGATATAAAAAAAGTGTCCGCTCTTATTTACTTATTAAAGGCAAAGGATATCACAAAGATTCTAAGATCACTGATGGTGCGCTGTTATCGGTGGAAACTTTCCCACCCAGACTCCGGGTAATTCGGGTGTAGAAAACTTCTAGGACACAAGTCGAAACAGCATTATGGGGGCATGTAAGAAGGGTTCCTGTTTCTCCTGTTAAGTCCGGCTGGGATGATATAAGCCTTAGGGAGATCGGTATCCTGACGCGACCGGCGGGAAATGAGGGGTAAGTCGGCATCATTCCACTTCAATAACCTTATATTTAATTAGTGCGTTGGAGAGTTAATTCGAGAAAAAAATCATTTTACAATAATAAGTGGAAATTATTACTACTGGATAGGAGAGGAGTCTTATATAGATAGGAATTTACTGTATCTATGAAAGTGGAGGCTCCAAAACATGAATGGAACATTCCATTTACCACAATCACGTCTTAATAACTAGTAATAATGACATGGTCAGTCATCTCTTGAGTCAGAAGAATATATGATATCTTTGAACAGGGTTTTACTAGGGAATTCTTTTGTTGAATAGCGGGATAAAAGATGGTCATCTAGAAAGCTCCTATCTACTCGCACGAGTCAGATGTCTGGATTGAGTTTTTGGAAGATCAATCATTGAGTGGAACGACTTAAATTTACAACGTATTGGAACGAGCTCTACCGACGACCTACATCCTGTACACTTCTCTTCTACAATCATCATTGCTAAATAATAATCTTCTTTACTTCACCACGGTTTTACGCGTTCTCTATCGGTGAGGTTAACTGAGGTGTATGTGTTGACACGGAGTTGGATGACTCCAAGAAATTTCGTCTACTCGTACGAGAGCTGAGGTGGGGGGTAAGAAGTAACGAGTGTTAATGTCGCTTGCTGAAATTGTGGTGGATGGGGAAATTGGAAGTAACTGTGTCCGGACTGAATTTGTGGCGTTATGGAATTTGAAAGATTGGGGAAACATTTGATCTGTGGGGCGGAGGAAATTTCTTCCACTTCATCTACTTCTCTATTTCTTCGTCCTTCTCTGCTTCTTCGTCTCTTTCTGCTCCGTCGTCTATTCTTCTCCTCTTCTTCCTCTTTCTTACTTCTTCCTCCTTTCTTCTTACTCCTGGGTCTCTTCTCTGTTGTCTTTCCTCAATTCTTTCACTTTCTTGTTTCTTTGAGCCCTTAACATTCTTTCCACTGCGTGGGGATTTCAAACTTCATCGTTCATAAAGTCAAAGTGTGACTCAGTGCTTTTATTGCAGCAGTGATATAGTTTACAACGATAGCGATAGATTTTGTTGCATCATCATTTACAGGAATAGCGAAATCAACTTTGTTAGGATCGCAATTGGTATCTACCACACCAAAAGTGGATGTCAAACTTGGGCACTAATAGCTTTCGAACTTTGATGGGCGGTTTGCGACTGCTAGACGAAGATCATAGTTCTATTTTAAACTCTCTTGCTGGCCTTTTATGTTGTTGCTCAAGTTTTCTGTGGTTTTCCGCTTCTAATTCTCTCTTCGCCAAATCTCTTATAGTAACTTCGATTCTTCGTACTATCATACTCTACTCGTAACAGAAAAGTGAATCTGCATTTTCTCTTACGCTTTTACGCACGGTGATACATAATCAGGCATCTCCGTAAGGGAGCCTCTTTTGTAACCATGTAACAGGAAGTGGGGTGAAGAGCTCTACGATCGATGGATGAGAGCGAAAGTTGATGGGATAGCGAGTTATGAATGGTCTTAGAGAAGGACATCAGTGTGATTTGATATCGGCGCAATCTCGGGGTATTGAGTCCATATTGATACAGCATGATCTTCAGTGTCGGATATATCATGAACCAGAAAGATTCAATTTCAGCATTTATTCTTTCTACACACATTTTTGGAGGTCTTTGCTAAGGCAAAATCTGCTATCTTCTTTATCTCCACGCCCTTACATACCACCTAACCAACTGGCTCGTAACGTAAGGCATTATCAGAGACAAAGCATTGAGGGGCACATGTCTACATAATGACCCTCTCTTGTAGGCTCTGGCAATTCTTCGACTTCGTTCTCGTCTTACAGGCACTAATTCGACATATCGCGTCAAACGTCGCGAAATACTAAGATGTATTTGTCTCCTGATCCTGACAAGATGGCAAATTTCCATACTGTCAAATGAACCGTGAGAAAGTGTGTATGCACGCATCTATTAACTCTGCGACAGGGGTCTAGACCTTAGTTCTGGGCCGACACAATTGACTACAGTATTCTTGACTAACTTTGAACACAGGAAATGGTATTTTCTTCTACTCTCTTTGTCAGTTCTTTGCTGACTCCGCCAGCTAGTGAAGCGTGGCACTTGTCTATCACACTGTAAATCATATTATCTGGAACATGTACAAGATAAGGTTTTCTCCAGGTAGTGTATGCCTTTTTTTAAGATGTGTGGGTGTGTATTGGGATTCTCTTCAGCCCATTTTACCAATTGATATGGCATCGGAGATGTTTGATGTTCTTGATGAATTTTCCGATGAAATTTTTAAGGATTATGCTGATAATATTTCAGATTTGGATTCTTTTGAAGATGCAAAGAAACTATCTTCTAAATCTAGTTTAGCTTCAGAAAAGGTAAGTAAGACTGAACATTATAATGTATGTCAGATATTGTCAGATAAAACTGACTTTTCCAATTTAGAATTAACAAAACAGTTCTTACAAATTGACCCTAATAATTCGGGTATGGATTCAAAAGAAGTAGATATAAAAGATTTAGAAATAGACACGCCTTCTGAATATAAAGAGAATGAAGAAATGAGTCAGGAATGTGCAAATACGAATGACAAACAAACAACCTCAGGCAATGAACCTAAACTTATACCACCCAAAATTCATCCACAAACTCTAAAAGCCATATCTGGTGATGATTCAGTTGGTAAGAAAAGTAGGTTGGATAATTCTGATGTAATATCACAAGAGATTTCCTCTGGTGATAATGAAGAATTTAATGAGTCGCTCTCAAATCAGAGCTTTACTAGTAGAAAATTACCACACAGGGAATATAGTCCTATAATATTTATTGCAAATAATCATATTATTAATTATTTGAAAAGTGTGAAATTTTTTACATTTAATTCCTATTCCTTTTGGGATATTGAATTTCCAATAAATTGGGTAGAAATTGATGAAAATATTTCTTTCTTGTCCCCCACTCAATCCTATCTTTTTGTTATTGTTGTAGATATTACTTTAGTAACTTATAATTCCCCATTGCAGGAGTGTTTTATGTGTGAATACCCTGTTATAGTCCATTATTTGGATTGTACTTCTGATACGTTACTGACTGAAAGACTGAATGTCATAAGAATTCTTCATGAAAAATTGACAAATATACCAAACATAAACACTCAAGTGATATTAACCCCTTTTCTTCCACGAAAGTGCTTACAATTCCAAACAATTTTTGGTTTTTCAGCTCATAACTTGTTGCATGAGGTTATGTGTAATAAATTTAAGCCATGTTTCTTGGATGGTAATGTTGATTATATTAATAATAAGGCTATGGAGTTTAAACGAAGGTTACTTGATTTTGTTCAGAGTTTCTACTGCCCAGAAGAATTACAAAATAAAATACCCAGTGTGGGATTTTTTGATCTGCATAATTCTTACATCCCTGTTAACTGGACTTTTATTTCTGAATTAGATTTTTCTTTCATTCCCAGAAAGTTATTTACTAAAAATCTTATTATTGTGATAAATTACTACAAACAGACGTTTTTGACTGTCCATAATTCTAGTAATATAGTTAATATACTTGATCCAAAACCCTTAAATATTAATGCTAGCAATGAGGCTAATACCTCTGAGAGTAGTAATTTAGGAAACATTATTGCTGAAGAGATAATTGAAGATGATAGCTTATCTAATCCTAGTTCCACTAGTAATCAAAATAATGAGGAGTTTGAAGCTGAAAATGTTGAATCAGATTGTGAAGAATTACTAGAACTAGAGAGAGAAATTCTAGAAGCAGACTACTACGATAAATTCGAAGATAATTCACCTGTTCAAAGTGATTCTATTGTAGAAAATAAGACTTTAAATGCTGATAATGATGGTGGGCTTGAGGTTTTGGTAACTGCAAACAAAAGTACACGTTTGATAACCATTTATGAAGATCAAAATGAAGAAAATAGAAGTGCACATGGAAGCAAAATTACTGACGTAATTAACATTACAAATTTAATGAACAGCAATGTGGATTTAACCCAAAACGTCAACATAAATGAAATTAATATGGTTGAGATAATAAACACAAAGAAATCGGAGAAAAAAGAAAATGAGTGTGCAGTAATCGTTGATAGCACTGATTATTTAAATAATGGGGAAAATGCTAACGCATATGGAAACAAAATTGCTCAAGCAATTGATAATACAAATTTAATGAGCCCTAATTTGAATATAACCCAAAATATCAACATAAATGAAGTTGATTTGGTTGAGATAATACAAGCAAAGGAATCAGAGGAAAAAGAAAAACTTGCAGTAGTTGTTGAGAGTGTCAAAGATTTAAATGGTGAACAAATAGTAGACGCACATGGAAGCAAACTTGTAGAGGTTATTGATAATACAAACTTAATGAGCGTCAGTATGAATTTACCCCAAAATATCAGCGTAAATGTTGATATGGTTGCGATAATAGAGGCAAAGGCATCAAATAAAGAAGAAAATGAATCTGCTGTAGTGGTTGAAAACACTATAAATGTGGAAATCTTAAAATTAGATTCAACCATTAGTGTTGAAAAGAATGTTGAGGAAAAGGATAATATTTCTTTGAAACGTAATTATTATTGTGAGTTGATAGCATCAAAAAATCAAGATGATAGTAATGGAGTTGATGTTAGTAAATCATGTGCTCTAAATATGGATGTTATTGATAAATCTTCCTCAGATGAGAGTGTAAAGGAAAAATTAATGGTAGACATTGAAGAACGAATAAATAAACAGGAGCAAAATCCTAATGGCAAGGAAATGAGAAATAATGAAGATAAAACTCGATGTAAAATAGATTCAACAAGAGAAGAGATTAGTTTCTCTGGGAAAATTAATAGCAATGTAAAAAATGGTTAAAAGAGTAACCAAAGAGAATGAAATAGAAGAGATGAGTACAGGTGAGGAAGAATTGGATGAAGATGAATGGACACTGGCAGATGGTGAATTTGTAATTCATAGCTCAGAACAATTACTCCAGTCAAGGGAATTTCAGGAAAACATTTTGCATCAAGTTGAGAATAAGTCTTCAAACTCACTTAAAGTTACTAGTTTTAAAGATTATGGTAGTGACAATGGAGTAGGTGTTAGTGTTAAGGAATCAGCATCATCATGTATAAATATTGATAACCAAAGTCAGACTGAAAACTTCATTAGTGGAACAGATTCATCATCAGTACACTCGCAGAAAATCAGTGAAATTAATGTTTCAAAGGACAAAAATAGTCAGATTAATTCTGATGATGATGATTCACTTACTGAGATAATTGCATCAGCATCAGATAATGATGCCGTAAGTGAGGGCTATATGGAATTTGAAACTAAGAGAGAGACTATCAAGAAATCTGATGTATCCCTTCCTTCTCAAAATGAATTGAGTCAAAAAAATACATCAATTATTGAAGAATGTGTAAATTATTTATCCCATCTTAATGAAGGGGGTAAAAAGAATGAAGAAAATGCAATGCAAGACAATTTTGATGCTGATGTTTCACCACAGAATAACAAATCTCTTTACTCAAATAAAAGCTTTTCAGGAATAGATAAGATATATTCACAAGATGTTTTTACTAAAAGAGGGAAATCTGAAGAAATTTGTGCTGATAACAAATTGTTGGATTGTGTTACAAATGACAAAGATTTATGTAAGGATTTAACAGATTATTCAGATTGCACCCCATCTGATACTTTGAGAAGATCTTGCCTCGATGAACAGACTTCTCATGATTTAAACTTGAACATAACAAATTTAAGTAACGTAAATTGTGATATCAAGAGCAACATAGATAAAAGTTTGTGTTCAGATATTTCACATAATGTTAATGAAAGATTGAGTGATCAACTACCTGGGGGTAATATAATATCAATTAGTCCTCCAGAAGAAAATTTTCCTTTTTCAAGAGTTTATAAAACTATAGATAAAAAATTAGGTATCTCGACAAAGTCGGACAAACCTAATACACCTGATAGGCCTAGCATTGCTATTGTTGCTGATGATGAAATCTTAAGTAATCTTACAAACATTACCTTTGTAGGATCTGAAAATGGTGAAATATTTATTTGTTGTAATCAAATCTCGGAAAAATGTTCAAGCGAATCTAATTTGTTTTCTAACAAAAGTGTAGCAAATATTTCAGTCAATAAAGAACCATTTAATGAAGTTAAAGGGCAAAATCTAGTTGGGGGTCATTATCAGAAAAACTATGAAAAGTTAAATGAAAGTGAAAAGATTGTGGAAATACCCATTTTAATGGACACTTGCAATATATTACCGAATCTGGATACTGCAAGATCTCAGCCACCAATGGGTAAGAATATTGAAACTTGTGTGACAACTCGACCTCTGGAGGTAAATGGTAAAGAATTTCTTGAGGTATATCAAGATGTTACTATGTCAGATGTTTGTTCTAAAGAAATGGAATGGGAATGTTCATACAATGAGAATTTAGATGAAAATGATGAGTATAAAAATCAGAATGTCCCACCATCTAATCTTGAAGTCCTTGAAAGTGATACCAATCAGTCAAAGAACCATATAGTATCAGAAAATAGTTTAGAAGCTTCTAATAATATTTTTCCAACAAGTTCTGAAAGTGATTGCACTGCCATTGCAGAAAGTAATCAAAAGGTTAGTTTTATGCATAAAGAAACTGTAAACCCAACTATTGAGCTTTCATCCAAGATCGAGCTTGAAACAGAATGTGATCAAAAGGTTAGTAAACCACATAATAAGACAGCAAAATCAACTCTAGGGGATTCATCCAAGACTAAGATTGAAATAGAAAGTAATAAAAAATCTGATAAATTGCACAAAATAACTGGGAAATCGATCAAAGAACATTCCTCCAAAATTGAGACGCAGACAAAAGGTGAAAAGAAAGATGCAAGAGCAGAGAATATAATTCCACAATATAAAGATAGGATGATTCCATCATATGACCATTTATACATAATTGGTCAATTTAATCCATTATTAAAAGAAAATAAAGCACTTTTGAATTTTACTTTTATAAATAAATCTGTGTCAGATCTAAGTGAAGGCAATGTGGTAGATCTCTTGGAGAAAAAAGGCAGTGTTGTAGCAAATTCTGTGTGTATACTTGTATGTGACATATTAGACATATTGAAAAAATATGTTGAAACCAAACCCATTACATCTAAATCTCAAGGACACGATTTCATTGTATATGAATTGAAGAAGTCATCATCTGATCCCAAAGAAGAAGGAAAATTGTTTATTAGTAGGAGTATAACATCGTTTATAAAAATTTTTGATAGGTTGAGGAAAAAGTTACCAGTGGTTGTAATGCCTCTTCAACCTTACATGCTTATTACTCAGTTCAATTCTGCCATGAATGAAAGTAAAGCAGATGACACCAGGCTTTTTGTTCATGGATCTTCATACAAATGGACTCATTATAGAGATCATTTTGTGAATGATTGGATGAGAATATTAGACACAAATAACAAGAACATTAACAGGTCTTACATAAAGTCTTTTGTGACAAAACCTCCATATGTGTACCCTATTAGTGAAGCTGAATTAAAGGGTATTGGTATTAAAAGACGAAAATTAGAATGGGCTATAAAGGTTAATGAAGTCATTTTGAAACTTGTTAAGACAGAATTTGAAATGAAATCAAAGAAGTCTGCAGACTCGAAAAAAAGTAAGTACTTTTTTTTTTTTAATTAATTTATTTATTTATTTAAAGTTCACCTCACTGGCATTGTCTTATACTAGGAGGGAAGCTACTATATATATCCATCGTAAATAGAACATCTTCCTTCATCCCTTTATATCCTAAGTATTTAAGAATCCAGTAATTTCCACTACACTCTCTTAACCAATCTAACACAACATACCCTTACTGGTTTTAACCAAACTCATATCCCTTCTCGCACTCTCTTGGTAGCAATTGACATTAACAAGGCATTTGATACAGCTTTCCTATTCCCCACCCTCATCACATTTTAATAGACAAAGTACATGCACAGATATAACCATCAAAGACAAATAAACAATAGCAAATATCCTGTCTAGTCATACAAGGACGCTACTCCTCCCGTAATATGCAAATTATATAATGGAGTCTCTATGGTGCCATCCTTTCACCAACGCTCTTAACCTTTTTATGCATGATCTATCACAACCCACATCCCCTTCCATAAAAACTAATAGCTATGTAGACCAAATAACAATCACAGCTCAAAATCCTTCTATAAATACAGCATGTACAGAACTACAGCAATATACAAACCAGTTAGAACGGGAGCTAACAACAAACAGAATGTCTGCATCATCTCAAAAATCCTCTATTACGTTACTTACCCCAGACAGAAGAGAATCAAACATCCACACAAGCAGTTTTTCTATCAAACAATAAGCTCTAAATATCACAGTCCAACATTCAGAAATTACGGAAGCCATCTTAAAAAATAAAGCTCTAAGGGTAATAACGGCCTGCCTTCCCACCACACCTATCCACCACACCAGCAATATACATTTCTAATATATATAAATTTTACGATTCCCAACACCACCCCACCCCACACCAAACACCACCCACCCACCGCCTTTGGTTTGAAATAAGGAAGTTCATTGGTTAATCAAATCAAAAGTGTTCTTTGGTTCCTAAACACATGTAAAGAAAAAATGCTTTTTTTCTAAGAAATTCAATAAATCATACCTATCATTCACACAGTACCTATTATTATAATATCACTACTATATACTATATACATACATAACATATATAATTATATATATAATATATATATATATATATATACTATATATATAACTATATTATATATATATATATACTATATATACTATACTAATATTATATATATATTCCTCCTATACCAAAACTATATATCATATATATATATATATACCTATATATACCTACATATATATAGGCATATAATATACTATATATATATATATATATATATACTATATAAATATATATATATATATCCCAAATATTTAAACTCAGCCATCATACTATAACTATAATCTTTTATTTGCAGATATATATATATATTAAAGCGACACTTTAAAGTCGCCTTATATAAATAATTTGTGGTTATGCACTGAACCAATTAATATTTGGTGCGAATAATTTAATATCTTTAATTAAGACTACAATTTCGATCTGTGTTGCCAGTCGCGATAAGGTTAATATTTGATGCGCCGAATAATTAACTATTTTAATGAACGCATACAATCTCCTCGTGCCTAGGACAGCAAGATGTTCCGATACAATGTATTCTTCTCTGATTCCGGAATTGCAAGATACAAATTACACTCTACCATAACCCCAAATCTTCGCTTTTATTCCTTGTTTCTAGGACATAAGAGATGAATATGGAACCCTGTTGGAAATCTATCCACAGTTTGTATACTAGCTTATATGGAATCCAATAATAATTACTGATAATAATAAAATATAACAATATAGCATCAATGATGAAATCTATAACAAAACAATTACAGAGAATCAAAATAATAAATAACTAATAATAATAATCAATAATAAATAATAATAATAATAATCAATAAGAAAAATAATAATAATAATAATAATATAATAATCAATCAATAATAAAATCAATAATAATAATAATAATAAGAAAAATAATCAACTAATAATATAAATAATACATAATAATAAATAATAATAATAATAATAATAAATACATAATAATCTAATACATTAATAATAATAATAATAACAAAAAAATGTATATTTTACCCATTCATCTTTGAATAGAAACAAATAAAGGTCGCTTTATAATTTTAAAATAATATTTATGAAGCTTTTTGTTGGTAATTTAAAACTAAAGGTTTAAAAGTAAACTGTAATTTATAGCTAAAAGTTTGGCAAGTGTTTTCCCATTATGGAGAATAACTTGTCAACATATTAGTGTACATCAAAAAAATATAAAGATATTAACACAATAAAAACAATCAGGGTTACTACTAGATCCATCCCCTCTCACGAAGACTTCGGACAACGCACCGGTTTCACATAGCGGGCGCCCAAACGCGAGGTAGAACCGGAACTACTCTAGCAGGCGGACAGCACGAGATATAAGAGAAGGGAGGAGAAGAAGACACACATACACCAGAAGAGGAAACGTTCACAAGAGGGAATTCAGGCGGAAAAGGTATAAAATGTCAGGAGGTAAAGCAAAACATTCAAGGACCTTAGGAGGTGAAATCCGGAGGAGGAAAAGAAAGGAAGGCCATGCTGATGGTAAACAGAAGCAAGCAAGTAGTGGCCGGTCACACTAGAGGACTAGTAAAGTAACAGAAAGTGGAAACTGTATAGTGACCACAACACGCCTCATAGTACAGGGAGAGGAACACAGGAACAGATTCGTGAAGGAAAAGATGGAAAGCACAAGGAGGAAGACTCAATGTCAGAATCACTCACCCAAGCCATTAAGAAGATCATTCAAGGACACATAAGAATTATCGACGTAAACGATCTACAGAAAGATTTCAGAATCGGAAGAATCAAGGAAAGCAGGTTTAATACGTTCAACTGAAACATTTTCAACACGAGTCCCATTTTGAATTGTGAAAAAAGGAGGTCGGCGACGAAGAACAAGATAAGGACCCAGTATTAAGAAGGTATTAAAGGAAAACGATGAGAGGTTCATGACGAAGAAATACTATGGAGTAGCAGACATCTAATGTCTTCGGCTTAAGTAAACACGCCTAGTAGCATTTGCGGAACGAGGCAGGAGAAGGCACACGAAAAGAAGCCAAACAATAGAACGGCAAGCTTTAGAGAGAAAAAGAGGGATAATCCGAAAAGGAAAGGTCAATAGAAGACAGAAAAACCAAAATTCACCCAGGACAGGGAGCGCAAGGGCTGAACCATAGGACTATGTTCAGCTGCAGATTTCAAATCTTCCTTAACCGAAGACCAAGCAAAACCAGAGGAAGATTCTCCACCCAATGTTACGGTTAGGGAGCAGCGGCAAACCAGCCTTTAATTGGCGATGAGGCGCTCGACATACAAATTTCCTTGAGGGTGATAGTACTTGGAAGTGGCATTTTTTCCAATCTACCAAGGAGAGATGAACAGAAACACGCCAAAGATGGAATTGAAAATTGTGGGCCATTACCAGTGACAATAGAGGAAGGAACCCACCAAAATCGAGCCACCCAAGTAGTAAGAAATGCCATAGCAATATTTTCCGCAGTAGAAGAAAGAGGAATAACTTCAGGCCAACGAGTATATCTGTCAACCATTAGTCAATAAATAAGTACACCCACGCGAAGCGGAAGAGGGCGCAAAAGATCAAGATGAAGACGGATCAAAACGACAGAGGTAAGGAACATGAACCTAAAGGGAGGTTTAGTATGTCTATGAAACTTTGGTTTCTTGACAAGCAATACATGAACGAGCCCAAAAAAAGAGATGTCCAGTATCGAATGTTAGGCCAAAAAAAACTGAGAGGATAAAAGTTTTTTGAGAACCACGATTACCAGGATGAGAAAGAGAATGAAGGGTAAGAAAAAACTTTTTTTCGAAAAGCAGAAGGAACAAAAAGAACGGACTCTGCCAGTAGAAATGTCAACAATTAAAGGAACATTAGAATCAGGTAAAGAAAGAGTTTGAAGTTTGATAGAAGTATCAGCAGGAGAAGAATAAGATCCTCCCCCATTTGAGCAACCGACATAGCAGAGTAGTCTAATGTAGGCAAAGGCGTAACCGCATTTACCTGGATACGAGATAAAGCATCAGCACTAGAGTATCACGACCAGGAATGTGACGAAGATCAGTAGTAAACTGGGCAATCAAATCAAGATGACGAAATTCACGAGGAGAATAGTGTAAAAAAAACAGAAGTAATAGCAGAAGTGAGTGGTTTATGATCCGTGAGAACATAAAACTGACGACCTTCAAGAAAATATCTAAAGTATTTAATTGAAGAATATACAGCAAATAGCTCACGACCAAAAGTACTTTAGCGAGTGACAGCAGGAGGAAGTTTCTGAGAATAAAAAGCGAGAGGAAGCCAAGCACCATTGTGCAGTTGCTCTAGTGAAGCTCCCAACAGCATAATCACTGGCGTCCACAAATATTCGAGTTTCAGCACCGTGTTCAGGAAAAACAAGAAGAGTGTTGTTGACCAATAGAATTTTACTCTGTTCAAAAGCCTTACAAGCGCATCAGTCCAATTAAGCCATTGTCGAGCTTGCCCCCGACGACCTTGAACAAGCAAAGCAGTAACTGAAGCTAATATGGCAGCAGCCTGGATTGAGGAAACTACGATAAAAATGTAAGAGACCTAGGTAAGCCACGAACATCTTTCTGATCGGTAGGAAGGATAATCACGAATAGCAAGAAAATTACATTAAATAGGGAGAAAGACCAGAAGAAGAAAATTCTATGGCAAGAAAATGAAGAGAAGAGGCCAAGCACCCAAAATGCCATTTCTCGAAATTCTAATGAAGACCACCTTGAGATAATAACGAGAAGAAACAGTACGAGATGAGAAAGATTGCTCCTCCGTGAGAACGAGAAGCAACTAATAGCATCATCAATGTAAGCATTATACAAAGGGTAAAACCAACGTAAAACATTGATCTATTTAAAACGTTCGAAAAGTAGCACTGGCATTACGAAGACCAATGGCAAAAAGTTATACATAAAATTGCCAAAAGGAGTTGCAATACAAGTTTAGGACGATCATCAGGATTAACAGGAATTTGAAGGAAGGCAGATCTCTTAAGTCAGAGAAAAACAAAATGGTTGCATCCCATTTAGAGAGACAGTAAAATCATGACAGCGTGGGAATAAATAAGTATCAGCAACAGTTTGAATTTAGTAACTGTAGTCCCACAACAAAACGAAAAGAATCTGGCCCTTTTTGAACAATGTGAAGCGGAGAAGCGGTAAGGAGAAGTAGAAGGCGGAAACCAATACCCTTTCCAGAAAGCATGTCAAATTCAACACGCGCAGCGTTTAAAATTTCTGGAGAAAGTCTTCGAGCCTTTCAAACAGGAGGACTACCCTTTGTCTCAATGTTATGCATTACATGGTGAGACGCAGGAGAAAGATTAGAAATAGGCTGGATTAAGTCAGAAAATTCAGAATGCAAAAGAGCGTGAAAAGAAGAATCAGAGGAGGAATCAGGAAGATTGATACCATAAATAGAAGAATCAAAAGGAACAGCATTACAAGAAAGAGAAGTAGTGTCATCAAGTAGACGACTATTGGCCATGTCAATAAGAATATTGAAAGGACTTAAGAAATCAGCACCAATGATGTTTTGTGTAACATCGGCCAAGAGAAAAGTCCAACGGAAAGAACGACGCAGTCCAATAGATAAAGTAAGGAGTTGTTCGCCATAGACAGCAATGCTAGAACCATTAGCAGCCCGTAAATGGAGAAACAACAGGCGGAAGAGAAGAACCAAAAAACCATGAAATCTTTCAAAATAGAGAAACTACTGCCGAGTCAATAAGGAAAAACTGTTTAGAATCACCATCAAATTATACGTGAAAAGCGAACTGGAAGAACAGCGATTAACTTCAGTGAATAGAAACAGGAAGAAGAATCAACAGCGAAATAGGACACAGAAGTAGGAGCCCGTATAGTAGCATTAACCGAAGACGAATAAGAAATAGAATAGGAATATAGAGCGAATCAGAATTGGAATTTTGGAATTGGACCAAGGGGAGGAGCGCACACGGATCTACGGTCCCCTAGTGAGTTTCCCTGAAGAGGGATTTGTAGATAAAAATTACAGGGAGGAATTGCAGTACGTGCTCTAACACCAAAATGATAATGATAGTAGCATAGAGGAGAACCCTGAGGAGGTTGTGGCAAAGAAGGACGGGAAGGTGAAGGAGAACGAGATCTAGTGCGAGAAGATGCAGATTGCTGACACTGACAACGAGAGATAGAAGACAATTGTTGTTGCAAGGAAATAATTGAACATTCATATTGTTCAACAAGTTAAGAATGTTAATAAGAGGGTCTAAAGATGAATTCTGAAAGATGGAGGAGGAGTACAAAGAGAAGAAGGAGCAGAGGAAGATAGAGCAGCGAGACAGACGAAGATCAGAACGGAAGAGAAGAGAGTTAGTAGCTCAAATTTGAGAAGGAAAGATAGACGAAGAAGAGAAGAAGAGAAGGGCATAATCGCGAGAGTAGAACCCATAGGGGAAAAAGATATATATATATTGAGAAGGAAAAAGGTAATGCCCGAATAATAATATCCGCACGTTCGGCTAAATCTTGAAGGGACAAGGCGGTCACCATGAGAGAGCAGGAAGTTACTAACAAATGGCGGGAAAACGTCAGGAAAGAGTGCGAAGAAGAGATTGGTTACTATCAGGAAGGGGACCAGAATAGAGAGCATACGGGTAAGAAGCTGTGAAGGAAGACGATCAACCCAACACCTTGCATGTTTTAACAATTCGTTGAAAAACGGGTAAGCATCAGAAGGAGAAAAGATGGCGACGTAATAATCACAAGAGTTAGAATAAGGAGTAAGAGGAGGAGCGTAACTGAAGGTAAAAGATTAGGGATTGATTTCTGCACTTTCTCGAATTCTGTAGGAATCGGAGCAAGGAAAATATCAAATTGTTGAATTGTAAAAATCAACATCATCTTCGCCTAAAATTGCGGTGGGTTAAGGCGAGGGAAGCACGCGATATAGGCAGGTAGTGCCGGCAAAAGTTGAAGAGCAAGGAGATGGGCAGTCTGGAGTTACTCTGTTGATGTAGGGTTGTTGATGCTGAGCATCAATAATTGCTTGATTTAGCAATTGTTGTAACAGATAGTGTTGGTGTGGATCATACAAAGGCGGAGGATGAGAAAAATTTTGAGACGAAGACATGAGAGGAAATATAGTCGAAGAAGAAGGAATAGAATCAGATAACATATTAGAGGTGATAGTAAAAATAGTACTAGAAGCAGGAACATATTGGTAGTAGAAGTAGTAGTAGTAGTAACAGTAGTAGTAGACATATTGAAGAGGATAAATATAATTATTTTTATAACTCAAAGATAATGGGTTTCGAACAAAATAAAAACAAAAATGATATACGATATGTACAATAATATAAAAATATAAACAAAAAATAAGAATATATCAATTAGTAATATGAAAAGTGAGTGTACAAGTATCCAGGGTCACCATTTAAAGCGACACTTTAAGGTCGCCTTATATAAATAATTTTATTGTGATGTGAACAATTAATATTTGGTGCGAATAATTAATATTTTAATTAAGATACAATTTCGATTGTGATGCGAATAATTAATATTTGATGCGAATAATTAATATTTTAATTAAGATACAATTTTTGTAGGACAGCAAGATGTTCCAAAATGTATTCTTCTTGATTCCGGAATTGAAGGAAAAATTAATCTACCATAACAAATCTTCGTTTTATTCTTTGTGGTTCTAGAATAAGAGATAATATGGAAACTGTGGAAAATACCACAGTTAGTATATATCATAGGAATAATTAAGCTACTATAACAATACACAATAGCAATAGCAATAATAGAATGAAAATCTATAATAACAATACAAAGACATAATAATAATAATTAATTAAATAATAATAATAATAATAATAAATAATAATGAATAATGAAATAATAAGAAAATAAATAATAAATAATAATTTAATTAATAATAATAAATAATAATAATAATAATAATAATAATAATAATAATAAAAATAATAATAATAAAATAATAATAATAATAATAATAATAATAATAATAATAATAATAATAATATAATAAATAACAAAAAATATGTATATTTACCCATTCATTTTTGAATAGAAACCAACATTAAAGGTTTATATTAAAATTAAATATTTAATGAAGCATTTAATCGTATTATGAAATACATCTTTTGCAAGTAACTGGAATGGATATCAAAATTTTTCAAGTGTCTTCTTGAAACAAATTTATAATTTATATTTAAACTTGAAAAATTAAAAAATGGTAATAAAAAAAGCTATAATACATATTCAAAAAAGATATTATATATATATACTATATATATATATATATAATATAATAATTATATATTATATATATTATATATATAAAATATAAGTTATATAGTGATATATAATCATGGGTAAATAACATAAATTATATAGTAATTAGGAAAACAAAGAATAAATAAACAAAACAAAAAAAAGCTACTTAACGTGCATTATCCCCTTATGCAGGGGATAAAACCAGGAAATCAAACTTTAAGGTCCGGCTATCCCAAACAAGCGCCACCAACGTGTTTCGCAGACGAGTAATTTAATTCTTGCCCCCAGGTAGATGATACCACTAATAATAATAATATATGTATTATTTTTGTTACTATAGGTAGAAAAAGAAAAACAAGCAGAAGTTCTCAGTATCGTTCAACATCACCAAACTATAAACGACATTGTAGTAGATCTACCAGCAGGAGACAGACAACATCACGATGTTCGTCGAGAAAGACTATTAAAAGACTTAGCTCTTGGCAGAGCTACTCTTCAGTATCCTCAGGTAAATCAGTGTCTTATGGCAAGGGTTCAGTTTCTTCAATTTCTACTGAGCGATTGCACTCCAGGAAAAATTGTAGAGCTGATTCAAGTCATAAAGGAAGCTCTAATCATTCACCACCAAGACGAAAATCTGTTTCATATGGTGACGAAGATCGCAGTACAAGATCACTTCCAAAGAAAAGAACCAACCTGCGTGATATAAAGGTTCGGAATGTTAAGCAACGTCCATTACCTCCTCCTCCTCATCCTAATTCTCCTCGTCCTCCAAGGGTAACTCCAGTGAACAAATTTCAAGAAAATGACAAGAAGGAGCAGAAGAAACCTGAACTTTCCCTGGACAGAATTGTCCACCGAACCATATTATTAGAGTCTGCAGCTCAGAGTTTCAGTACAATATATTTCAGGTGAGTTTTTGTCTCTTAAATATTCTCTCCATCCCTTTCCATTATATATATATATATATATATATATATATATATAATTATATATATATATATATATATATATTAATATATATTATATATATATATATATATATAATATATTTATATATATATATTATATATAATATATATATAAATATAAATAATATATATATCTTTCTTTATCTTCCTTTTCCCGAGACTGGGGTTAAGGTGCGTTACATGCATCGGAAAAGAAAAGCAATAGAGGAACATATGACAAAAGTCGAAAAAGAAAGGCCATCAGGCTAGCTGTACCCGCCTCCCCTGGTGTGCGCGAGAGATAAGTTAAAGTGTAGTTAAGATAACTGCGATCCGCAGAAGGAGAGATGATACCCTTAGTAGTCTTCACGTGTGGACCGCGGAGCGACAACACGGGGCCTAAATGTAAACGTTTATGAGTAAAATAAAATACAGTCAGTAATAGAGGTTTGATCCCTTGCTCATTTGGGTCATGTTGTGGCCACAGGAACCATACCTCCCCTCACAAAAACCCCGCCATTACACTACTCTATTATACCGCAGGCTCTTTTCTTCAATCCTGCCTCAGCTGCAAACTCACCATTTCTCTGCCTTCAAGTAATTCGTTTACAGGACTCAGATGCCCTTGTATCGTGTATCGGAAATCTCCCACCGACCGGCTCCCGGGCGCGTTCCCGGATACACTCGCCACTTATTACATCGAGGACGAAGAAAAGAGGAGGAAAAGTGGATGAAACAAGGTTAGAATGAACATTTTCTTGCAAAATGACAGAACTAATTGACCAAACCCCATAACTCAACAATTTCATTTAATTCTCTCATTACCCCTTTTTCTTCACACTACACTACTCATCTTCAGTTATGCATTCTCATTTATTCAATTCTTTCACACCAAACACGCCCCAAGCTTTGATATATGTCTATTGATATATATACGGTATATATATAATATATATTATATATATATATATATATATATAATATAATATATAATATAATATATATATAAGTATATATATATATATATATAGAATATATATGTATTATAATATATATAAGATGGTGTAGTGAGATGGTAAATTTCACTAGTTTCCACGATGCGGATGCAGATAGTAAAAATTCACTATCCGCAAATAGTGATATAGTGTGGACACTCGGTTGCAAATATCTAGAGTTTTAACCACAATAACCTTAGTCACGTAATAACAAAATTGAAATTGACAAGGAAATAACATAGGATACACCCTGATAGATGAGGAAATGAGGATAGGTACTGAGAACGTAAAGTGATAAATTAACCAGAATGTTCCAGTGTATTATATATAATATTGAATATTAGTAGGAAAATAGGATATAGAGGCTCAAAGAGATTATAATGATATTGTTGACCCTTTCCCAGTTGGTAAGTATTATATAAACCTCAAAGAAAAATCATCATGAAGTAATAGCGATAAATAATAAAGGAGAAACGGATATATATATATATATATTAATATATATATATAATTTGAATACACAATTAACACGAAGGTCGTACTCTTAGGTAATGACACTGGTTAGTGTGCTGGGTACCTAATGGGAGGCCCAGAGAGATTTTGATGTCCCACTTCTGTTGCCCAGTAGCCCAGACCAACCATACCTCAGGAGGTCAGCGCATTTCGTATGAAAGTCCGCTTGCCTTCCGGCCGAAGAGTATCCTCTGCAAACCGATCTTCCAGTGAATGAAAATTAGGGCAGCAGGTGATAAGCCTCTAACCTATTGATGAAAAATAAGCCCTTGAGAAAGCTTTTTCCCACTCGATAAAGCAAGTTGTTAGGTGGTATATGGCCATTATGGGAAACAAAGCCTATAATTCTCCAAATGATAACACTTCTGCTAAGTCGAACTATGTGTCTGCTTTTGAGCAAGAGAGAAAGAAAACAGAATTTTTAGTCCAAGGAATGGGATATGAACCGGAAAACCTTTTTCATCGCCCTATCACGTCCACCAACCAGTTTGAATTTCTTTATCTGATTGCCAAGCCGTTTTCGCTTTTGACTATTAACCATTCAAGTTCCCAGTCTCCTTTTCTCGCTCAGGCTAGGGAACAGTGATATTGAAGAGACGTTGTTCGGTTATAACGATGTTTGCCACAACCAGTCACCTTCAAGATCTTATAGTTAGCGTAGAAGCAACGCCCAATGCCCCCACTAATCGGCCCCGAATTTATTAAGGCCAGAAAAACCTGCTTGGGCCGGGATGGAATGTGGAGAGAAAGCTATTTAAAATTAGGGCTAACTCTAAAAAATTGTAGCCAGTAGTGCCAAGTATCCACCACCCCATTCCGTAAGCCAAAATTTTAAAATAATTTACATATTAAATGGTGTAAATAAATGGTTCTATTTATAAATGTCTTAGGAACAATTTAAGCGTCTTTTCAGGGATTACTTTCAAAGCTTTTCTTAGCCATTTGTTCGCTATTTATTTTATACATTATTTCTATTCAGCGTTTTGGCTTCGATTTTAATTTGTAGATCTATACACATACTTAGGTGTGAATCACCAACTTTGTCATTCATATATGTGAATAAATGGAATTTAATCCCAAAATTTTCTGTGCTACTAAAAGTTTTTCATAAGTACTGTTTGACCATATCAGGGGTTCTCAAACCTTTTCCTGTTAAGTACCTCCAGAGTTATCAGACCATTGTACTGTACACATTTAACATGATATAATTGCAGAATGGTAATATATAAAGACCAATTAATATACAATGGATATTAGATAGCTCAAATTGTAATGACTGTATTGTCCATTAGTATAAATTATTGTTTTGAAATATACCGTTCTTTGGTTATTTTTTAGTTTATTTTTAATCTTTTAAATGAGTGGTCTACCTTAAATATAAGTTATATTTTCCTGACGGATAAGAAAAATTGCACTATGGAATTATCGTAATTATGGATCAGAGTTAATTTGATTTGAAATTCTAATAGCATTTATATACTCGATATCTCCAGAGCATAGTGTATACCAAGCCAGTAGTTAGTGACTATCATTCTTGAAAGTCCGCTTACGGGCATTTGTACAAACAAAGTTCCCAAAGCAGTTTGAGCATATATTGAGAGTACGCCACAGACGTGATATCAATCGCTTGTATTTAATAATAATGCCAGAGAGTTAAGGAAGTGACGCGCTAGAGATGATATAAAGAAGAGGAGTAAGAAGCAATAAGGTATATACGACCCCATCGTCCTGACCGAGGAAACAACGATTCCCGAGCAAAATTGTAAGTATAAAACTTTGTGATGATTCTTGATATGCAAGATTCTCCCTAATTGGCCGGCTTCTTCAATGATGGATTATAAAGTACACGGCGAACATTCTAGAATATGTAGCCTCTTTACGCACATAAGTGCCAATAGGCACAGCTTTTAACTCTTCAACACCGTTGAGAAACAAGATAAAATATCGTGAAAAGACCGTCATAAGATTAAAAGAAGAGGTAAGTAATACTTAAAATAGTTAATGCTAAAGTCATGATATTAACGGGTTATTCATCACCTGTCAAAGGGTCTTTCACACTTTTTGTGTTTCACCTGTTATTTTTCTCATACCCTTCTCAACATGTATAGGTTTAGAATTAACAGGAACTGGTTACCGATTTCCCAAGGTGACATGATGAAGCGGGGAACTGAAATCCGTAATACCCCCACATCTGCCATTCCTTTACAGGGAATTTATGATTGATGGAGATAGTGCGATTCCAATGAGAGGTAAAATTCTCTGATTTTTGATTATATCTGAGTATTCCTATCGGAATATTAACATACCATTTGGCTCCTCAGAAGTAATGAGAAGAAGATTATAAATATATTGAATTTAGGAAGGTTTAAAGAGGAAGGAAAGGTGAGATAAAAGCCTAAACAAATAAATTTCTTAGCTTAAAATTTCAAGCTCAACTAAAATACAAAATTCTAATTTGCAAAAATTGAAATACGCGTGGGTTATTCTATCTATTAAGAATTTACGTGGCGTAAGTCGTTCTGAAGAAACGATGAAGCACAATCGCGGCAAAAAACAAAAAGAGTGAGTAGAAAAGAATTATCCCGCAGGGCCACACCTCTTCTAATACTGGTTAATTTAAGAAGATAATTTTATTGAATCGTCATTTCACTATTTATTTATTTCATACAAAAGATATATGTATATAAGTTATATAGGATATATATATATATTATTATTGCATCTCAAGTATATATAAGTTAATATACAACTAGAGAGGATTATATGCAAGCCGCTAAATTGTTATGTAATACTTATAAGTCGTGTATATTACATATAGAGGTTAATACTGGTAATAAAAATATGGTATATAATAAATCCACGCAAACAAAAGCCTCTCCTATCGCCTATTTCGATGCCTAACCAAAATTTAACTCACGTATAATGCGTTAGGCGTCTGGCTTATTTATAAACATACGAGCATAGTTAGTGAAAACCTAAGAGATACATCGTTTTATAACTGCACCAATAACGGCACAACATCACGCTAGCCAATAACACGGGTCATTACCGAAGACGCAATATAACTTTTTTTATGAACAGCACGCTCAACCACCGGGGGCTCATAATATCTAAAAAAATAGTAAGATTAAATAAGATTCAAAGGAGAACTGATAGAAATATACATATGAATGATTAAATTATTCATGTTCCGATTTAACAGTCTATTGCTTCTAATTCAAGATAATGTTAATATGAAGGATATAATTTTATTATATTTGTTACCGTGACTAATAATCAAAATCTAATAATTTTTATTTTATTTTTAAACATTTATCTAGTTTTTGTAACTACTTTGAACAGTGTCCTAATTATTATTATGCAAATTGATTGAAATTTAACAAAAATTACTATATTATGTAATAATATTATGAAAATATATTGATATGATTTTCCAATATTAATTTGATTTTATCATGTGGAGATTATATTTTATTACAATTATCATATTACTCTCCAATGAGTGTAAAATAGTGGTTATAATATAAAATATAAATAAGTAAATTAAATATAACACTAATAAAAAAATAATAACTCAATTTTCTCGCTTTAACTTTTCTTTTTATCTCAAAAAACACCTACCATTAAAGAGCGCCACTCACACCGCCTTCAGTACCGACAAAGCAGAGGAGGACCACATTTGAAAAGTTGCATAAAAAACATTAGTAAAACCTAGAGGACCGGCTATCCCAAACCAGCGCCACCAAACAATAGTCTTCAAGGCGTTCGTAGATTTTAATTTCGTTACTCAGTACCCAAACAGTAGCTGATAAACACTCATCAGAACATGCCCTAACGCGAGAAAGGTTAGAAATAGAATCGCTCAGGCGTCTCGTTATAGAGTATAATCCTTTTAGGAACAAGCTGACTCAGACCTCTACTCGCCGACGCGGAAGGGGGTTTTTCTTATAACTTTAAATATATTTTATTTTATCCCTGATGGTATTACAAGTTTATTGAAAAAAGTAGAAAGTAGAATTGTAATAATTAATGGTGAGTCCACCAAGATGGAGCCCCGTATTTTACTACATTTGAATACTTATTCACGCTGGGATTCAGATATTATACACTCGGACCTCGCGTTCTTGAGTCTCAAATAGGGTAAATTTACGGTGCCAGAGTTATGACACCTTGCGCTATAGAGCGTTAAGAGACCAATACACAATCGTGCTTCGACTCTACCCAAAATCTATAAGAAGAACGACTGGTTTCATAGAAACATAAGGGTTTGTATAAAGCAAAATCGGTTTTACCTCCTCAATCCCGAGAGAAGTGAATAAGAAGAAAAATACATCAAATAGTAGCTATAATACATGTAAACTTTGGAATGGACCATTACCGATTCCACATATTGTGAGCCAGAGTGAGGGATATGGATGACGGAAAGACTTTTTACAAGTACTAACCACATAAGCATTAGGCAAACTATTTCAAATATATGATATAACACCAGGAAGTGCTCAAACACCGAAATTTAAGTTGTTCTTTCTTTCTGACCCGCTACGGATAAAATTTTCAACCCGATCTCCTTGCAAAGAACAACATGCAACAAGTTCGCACGGAGGATAGACTGGGATTGGTGTATATGCTCGCAAGTTTTGTGGAAGAATACCCGCGTAATTTCACCGAAATCGGTTCGGATACTGGCCTGTACAAGTATAGATGAAGGAGGTTGGTCCTTTTTATATTTGCGAAAACAGACGTGACTTTTTAAACCACGTACACAAAAAACTGACAACACGATGAGAAAACCTTAAACTTGTACCCACAAAGAAAGTTTTCAAAAAGTATTGCTTAGCAGCGCTGAAAGAAGAAAAATCCTCGATGATGAACATGAGTTACATAAACTAATACTACGGAAATAAGATCAGATTGGATATCGTTTTTAGGTATCTTCCTTAGCTTCTGACAACTTAAGAAACGATTAGGCTAAAGGGCGAGCGCCCAATGACAATCTTTCATTATAGAGCAGCCCGGAAGTTTTCCAGAAATCAGGATTGAGGAATATTTTCTGCCCCGACTATTTAGACCACACGAACGAAGCGCGGACTTATGAGAAGACTTCGCAATTATTAGCATTCGAAGAATATTCACACTTACTGACATGTGGTTGAATTGTGCATTGCTATATGTCAAAATAATAAATTGGATGTCCTAGATGAATAAAAGCTCGGGACTTTCAGAGGATGTCGACCAAGAATCCTGAGCATGATACACCTCGAAGATATCACTTAGTACAAACAAAAGAAAAATTTTTCTATATTTCTTTTAAATATCTTATGCTTTACTCCTGCAATATACCTACTCTTTATTGTATATTACATTATCATATGATATTTATAAACCAATTATATATAACATCCAAATGAGATTACCTACTCACGTTTCCTCAAAGAGGCGACATGCTTACAGCCCTTCCTCCGAAAAAAGACCTCGTGGCCGATTTCAATCCTACGATACAACTGGTAAAAATCATTTGAAATAAATAGAATAGCTCTCTCTTCTATATATATATAATAGTGTACAATCCCTTTAATACAACTGACTATCCTAAATTATTTTAGCATATATAAATGAAATTACTTGTATATATAATAGGTTTTATATTTCACTAAAAATCAGTATTTATAATTATGGTTTCACATCAAAAATAGAGACCGCAACTACAGAGTAGTAATTCTCTGTTATTCATTTTACTGATACAAACTTATTACTCACATGACTACTAAATAATGAAAAACAAACAGTATGTATACTCTTACTTCTAGTAATTTCTCAGATAAATAAGTCATTCGATTTTAAGTGATTCCACACAACCTAACTCATTGAAATTGCAAGATTAGAAGATAGACTACTATTATCTATAGTATATCACTTTAAATGGTTACCATTCATACAATGGTTTCTAGTTATACACTATGTAATACATGTAACCTCCGAAGCACAAATTAACGTCATTAGGATAATACACCCTAATTATCAACTTTTCATCTTGTCAACTTCGAAAGTATATACTTCTCACTCACACGGTTGTCAACCCAGACCAGGGGTATGCATCTCACCTTTGGGCACGCTATTCTATATGAATAATAATAATTATTATAAACTTAATAGACTTTCTAACAATTGTCTCCACAAATTCAAGTAATCAACTCTCATATAAGTCTTATTAGATATTGACTACTAGCATAATTCTTAATAATAGATATACCAAGAGACCGTCATATAAACACACTTAACAAACTAAAATAGTTAAAATAATGTAATTAAGAAATAAACAGTAATAGATATATTAATATAATAATATGTGACAAAACTTAACAGACTCTTTCTATCCATATAATATTTCATAACAAAAAACATAATAAATATATATCAATATATATATAATATTTTATACAAATCAATAATATAAGAACTCTCTTGTGATTCTAAACTAATAATGTTATAAATGAGTACTCATTATATATAATAAAAAAATAATATATATAAATCTAATAAATTCAGGTCTAATTCATCTGCCTCACATAGTATACTACTATTAGTGTATTAATCCTTAGAATGTATACAAATAGCTTTCTTTCATTAATGAT
>JABUQX010096483.1:0-34206 GCA_015478945.1 Trachelipus rathkii
TTACAAGTATCTACTTAAAAGCACATCACGTATCAGTGTTTCAAGTACAAGATCTAATAAACAATGCAAAGGATATCTGAGGAAAGTGTTCGTGGGACTATGAATCGGTACTTCAATTCACATTTTATTGCCGCGTGTATTCAAGAAACAAAACGCTTGACCACTCTCGATACATAAAAAGGAATCCACACTTTCCTCCGTAGAGGAAATCTGAACGACTGAATTCGGTGAAGGCCTTGATTCCGTCCAGCACACGATCGTGTACCGCAGGTGGAACCGGGCTGCGCGTACGCGCCTCCTAATTATAAGAGAGCAGGGATTTTGATATGTCACCATTCTGGGGTATTATCTACGCATCGGTTGAGGTGGATTCTGGGCTTTTATGCGTGAGGTGGCGGGTCCGGCACACCCTGATTGGCTCGTGACTCCCACATGGGTATCAGTCCGCTTGTTCCAAGATAGATTGAATGAAAAGAATCTCGTTTTTGTTTCGGACCTTAGTGAAAAGCCGATATTGGGTTTCAGTTTATTTCCCCTGATACACACCTTGAGGAGACCCAGGAGTACCCATGTTTCTTGGTTATAAGTAAAAATAAAAAAAACGACATTAAATTGAAGTTATTTTGTACGATATAGTTTGGAAAATACTTCTTTAAAACGTGGTTCCAAAAAGTCAAGATGAAAAGGATATTATTTTTTAATCTTATTGCACTAATCAAAGAATTCTTCCCCATCCTGTTTTTCCTCTTCTTGTTCGTCTTTAAAACGTCTTGTCGTTTTGACCGAACATTAGTCTCGGTCAGCCAAAACAACCTCCTCGATCTCAAACAGGACCCAGTCTGTCTTTTACCTGACTTCAACCTGTTCTGTTCTCTTTCTTCTTCTGGTTAACAGACTTCAAAATGACAGACTTTGAACTTTCAGTAAGGAATTGGGTTCAATTTAACTGTTTATCACATGCGAAAATTTCGTTAGAAGAGGTTGACAGCTATTTGATAGCTAATTTATTCAAGAAGTCGCTTTTCGGTCCTTTGGATAAAAGGTATTTGCAAATTGCTATTTCGTTTTTTCTCCGGAACATTCTGCGGACTATCAGCGAAAGATTTATTGGAATTAGATTTTAAGAGAGAGGTTGAGAGAAGAAGCATCATGGTGGCTAGAAAGCTCTGAGGATAAAATAATAACTTTAGATTATTCTTCGAATTATATACACACACAATGTATAAATTTTAACATTTATCTATTATATTAGTAATTGTTTGCTAGTAGTTATTACATCTGGGTTTGGCGGAGCACAAAAGATTTTTAAATATCTCGTTTTGGCTATTTTGGTTATGTAAATCACCGTGTTAAATTCATATATAAAAACTTATAAAGAAGAAATTTTAAAAACACAGACAGTAGATTAACAGCACAGATTCCCACAGTCTATCGGTTCGAGTCACTATAAGTAAATTTTCAAATTTCTCTTCCACCAGTAGCAAGCGGCTGGAACCCCTTACTAATCACCATTTATCTTTCCGCAATGTGGTGATATACTCGTTTAAACACGAAATACACCTATTGGTAGTAACTTTCCACTTGATTTGAGGCGCGATTATTGATTAAAAAAATAATAATAAATGTTAAATGAAAATGATTCTAACAATAATGAGTGAAATAGTATAAAATAATATTAAATATATAGTGCAAATATATAAGATAAAGCAAACAATACTAATAGTAATAACAGTGAAATTGGTGGGATAATGCATATCAATATTTGTATAAAAGGTGGAAATATATTTTGCTATTCAATGAAGTTAATTTGTGTATAATAAAAGTTTAGAGAAATAATGCATAGGCACGAATCAGCTATAGTGTTACGTAAACAACATTTTTGTGGGTAGATTACTAAGTGTTGGGAATAACTATTAATATTAATAACCTATATCAGTGAGAAGTGATTATGTAGTCGGAGAATCGTTATATGTTAAGCGAAGAAAGGTGTCACGTTTAATTAGGAGATTATTAATAATCTATGATAAGTATGAGGATATTTTTTTATTACTAATTTGTATATATAGTATTGATGAGTAGAGTCGGGTATAGTGTATTGGTCCTTAGGGGTTATGTATGAGTGTTATTCGTGAGACCATGATTTGTCTTATCGTATGTGTAATATCTGCTCTATACAGACTATATAATTAGTATTTCTTTGTTAAATATGATTTATTTATTTTACGTATAAGGAATAATGAGTCCACCCAGGATATGGGCACAGGTGTTAGATGCCACATCCTGACAAAGGTCGAGGGCTCCCAGAGTTCCGGCATAGATTCACTTCGGGGATCGCGAGGTTCTGAGGAGAAGTGAGACGCTATTCTTCCTTGGGGAGCTGTGGCTCCGGTCCTGCTCCGGACGTTAAGTGCAGCGGCTCCTCCACTACTTGTTAGGGCTCTGCCCGTGAGTGATGCTGTTTATCTCTATTACACACTCGTATAAGAAATAAAAAAAACAAAAAAAAATAAAAGAAGGTAAGAAGTATATTTAGTTAGTAATATATATAATATTTATAATATACTATATTAATCATATAAATTAATCATTATTAATATATTTCCAATTAATTTATTATAAAAAATATTTATTTTAGATAAATAAGGAATTAATATTTGTAGTAAGCAGAAAAAAAAATCTATTTTTCTTTATTATCTTTTTTTATCCCTTTACCCATCAAATTTACTTTGTTTTTTCGAATTTTCCAGTTAAATTATAAAGGTTATAATATATTTTATTATGTCTAATTTGTTGAATAATGTTATATATCCTTCTTGACAATTTCAAAGGGAGCGGTGCGGGATCCAATAATTATATTTAGGTCTTTGAACAGTCCGGGATGGGTTAAAATCAAAGGTACGTTCGGGGGAAAATTATTAAGATATTAAAGATTTGGAGATTGTGTTACCAAATTTTACAATGGACTGCATAGTGAAAGTTCGTCATGAAAGTAATGGACGACATAAAGGCTGTTTATAGTTTGGAGGGGTTAGAGAAGTACGAGACGGGAAGAATGGAGATTGTGCTTTGAGTATGGGTGTTGTCGCAGCGAGCCCTCAATTTGATAATGGAGATGATTATCCGACTAGAGTAGGGTAAGAAGAGTATGTCCGTTGTTAATAGACTATAATATAAAGAAGTGCTTAAAATCATGGAGGGCAGAAAGAGACATGGAGAGAGTCTGGTCGGAGAGCAGGAGAATTGATAAGACGAAAAGCCCTAAACTCCACCTTATCAAGGAGAGCTGTGTGTGAAGCATATTCCATAAAGGGGTGAACGAAATCCCTATAGGGATCAAGCAAAACAGGGTGGTGTGAAGAAATTAGAAACCTGTTTTATGGCCATATTAATGTCTTACTTCAATAGATCAGGAGGAAAGAGAAACCAACAACGGGGAGAATTGTTAATGGACGCACGGATGAGAGTTATTTTGAGTGTTTTGGGGATTGTCCGAAGAAGAATGTAGTTGAATGGATGAAATTATGTTGATTGGGTGTATAAACATGTAACATTTTAACATATACAAGTATTTTGTTTGATACTAAGTAAAACAACTCAGTGTTGGACTCACTGCCAGGCCAATTTGAGCGCATTTCCTGTTGGGTATTTATCTGTGTGACTTATCGAAAATGAATTGAGAAATAAAGGGTTGGATAGTTCGTCGTGCAATATGTAATTTGATTAAGAAGAAATAATACAGAGCAGATAATAGATAAGATAAAACTAGAAAGATTTGAGTGGGTGTTAAGTACAGTGATATGAAAGGACCCTGAGAAAACACCATTTATTATAAATCCATTCGATATGGATAATGGGTTTACGATTTATAATTATAATGTCCATCTGTAGGGCTATATTGTAAGACATTTCAGTTCAAGGTCAGAAAGAAGGAAGATACCGAAGGAGGGAATTTTAAAATAAAGATTTAATAGGCCAGACTGATCTCGAATGTTTCGATATGCCATGCTGACACTTCAAAGATGACGCAGAAGATAAAAAGACTGAGGAAGTAGTATATATGACGCGACGAAGATGAGGTGAGTAACGAAGAAGCACCCACACAGAAAGAACAGAAGCGAAAAGAGAGAAGAGAAAGAAGAGAAAGAAAAGAGAGAAGAGAAGTAGAGAAGAAAAAGAGAAGAGAAAGGAAGAGAAATATTAAAAAAGAGAGAGAAGAGAAAGAAGAGAAAGAAGAGAAAGAAAAGAGAGAAGAGAACAGAAGAGAAGTAGAGAGAGAAGAACAGAAAGAGAAACAGAAGAAGAAAGAAGGAGAAGAGAAAATAAAAGCAGAAGGATATGAACGCAGAAGAGAAAGAAGAGAAAGCAAACAGAGAGATAAGAAAGAAGAGAAAGAGCATAGAAAGTATATAGAGAGAAGAGGAAAGAAGAGAAGAAGAGAAAAGACGAGAAGATTAATAAAAGAAAGAAAGTGTGAAAAGATGAAGAGAATAAAAGGACAAAGAAAAATGAGAGAGCAGAAGAAAAGAAATGAGAAAGAAGAGAAAGAAGACAAAGAAGAGAGACACGAAAAGCAGAGATAGAAAGAGGAAGAGAGGAAGAAAGCAATAAGGATGAAGAAGAGACAAGAAAGAGAAAGAACAGAGAGAAGAGAAAGTAGAGAAAGAAGAGAGAGGAGAGAGAAAAAAGATAAGAGAAAGAAAGAGAGAAAGAGAAAGAAGAAGAGAAGAGAAAGAGAAAAGAGAAAATGAAAAGAATTAATAGAGAGAGGAAAGAGAAGAGAAGGAGAGAGGGAAAGAAAAGAAGAGAAGAAAGAGAGAGAAGAGAAGAAGAGTAAAAAGAGAAATAAGAGAAGAAGGAAATGAAGAGAAGAAGAGAAAAAGGAAAGAAAGAGAGAAGAGAAATAAGAGAAAGAAGAAGAAAGAAGAGGAGAGGAGAGAAGAGAAAGAAGATTAGCCATTGGACGTTTACTTTACGAAGAGATACCTGGGCGCCGAACTTTACTATAGGAATAGCATTTTGTACAGGATAGAAGATAAAGCTTCTTACCAATTCCTTCCTGCGATAAGAAGATTAGTAATCGAAATACCTTTTGAAAGAGGAAGAGGTTAAACGTGATAGTTAATTAGTCGATAAGTTCGAATTGTTGAGAAAGGGGGTTCAGCCCGTGTTTTTTCGTGCACAGAGAAGAAAAATATAAAGAAAAGGTAAGAAGTAGATAGAAGACGACGCAAATAGTTACCATATATAAAGGTGTCATGTGGTTGTATTGCTGGAATATACATAAGTTTTTGGACAACACTAATGAAGAATACCTTGTTTCAAAGATGATAACCTTTTAGTGTTTAAGGTTTTTTAGATGACAACGAATGAGAAGAATTATAAGATTAAGATTTATAAACTACGAGTTGGTAAGGGGATTAGGAGAAGGAGAGAAACTATAGCTTCGAGTCGTCTAAGATGAAATCAAAGGCAAAGGTGTATGGAGATGAAAGACTTTTCAGCTTTAACGAAAAGGTTAAGACGGCGGTTTTGTCGTCGGTTGGAGGAAACATGAGACAGGAATGTGGAAGAGGGCAACGAGAGTCAAGGTTAGGTTAAACGAGTAGGTGGAGAAAGATGAACCAGGAACGCCTTAATTGGCATTTTCCAGAGGGAGACAAAGAGGTTCTTAGTGGTCAGTGGAGATAGATGTTGATGTTTGGTTTTTGGGCGTTTGAAGACCGAACGGGTATTATTCTGAAGAAGAGTTAAGCCAAATTATTTAGTGTTACGCTTAGTTGGAGAAGAGGGGGATTAAACGAAATAAAAGGGGGAAATGGGGGTAGCCCCTCCGGCCCGCATCGGCCCCCAATGTTAGAAATATTGGACAGGATATTTTAGAGATAGGTTAACCCCATTTCCGAGTATTTTTTATAGACTTAAGACGAATCAAAATAGACTCAAAAAGCAGAACACAAACAACAAACAAAACAACAAGCGAGACAGAACAACAACAAACAATAGACCGAAGTACTAGAGTAGTCGAGACATACAAACAACATGTAACGCCTTTATTAAAGAGTGCAATGGATGAGAGATAGGTAGAGAGCAAGATGAGCCAAGAGTAGGGTCTGCGTCAGAAGACACTCAAACACCTTGAAGTTTCGGTGTAGGAATAAAATGAATAAGGTTAGAGGAGGAGGAGTGACGCTACAACAGAAATGGAACACGTGGAATTTGTTACAACTCTTTGTATGAGCTTTTTTGTGAAAGGCTGAACTGTAGACTTGAGCTTTTAGTCTTATCAACACTCCCACTCTTACTAACACTTTTGACTCTTTATAACAGTGGTGCTAATGAATCACTCTCCCTAAGCTATTGTTACGACAGCGGACACTATTCTTTTGAACTCTCCAGTCACAAAATAAGTTCCTTTATCGAGAATTTGCTGTATGTTGTAATCATCTTTTACTACAGAATTCAGCCTTTCGTCTTTTCCGATCCTCTCTCTTTCCCTACAACTTAAAGTTATACTCATTACTTTCCATTTGATATCTTCTCTGGAATTCACTTTATTTAATTCATATTTTCATAGGAACCCATATATAAGGTCATGTCGGCCTTTAATACCGGAATGAATTTGATTTTCCTCAACATTGGTGGTTTTCGTGTAAGTCATTTGACCAATTTTCACCAATACAACAGTGTAATAATAAACAATATGCTTCTATAAAACATCAATCTCATAACGCTATTGGCTTGTAGTTTCAGGTGAGCCATTGGTAAGAGAAGAGAGAGACGAGAGAGGAGAGAGAGAGAGAGGAGTAGAGTAGAGAAGAGAAGAGAGAGAAGAGAGAGGAGAGAGAGATATAGGAGAGAGAGAGAGAGACGAGAGAGAGAGGAGAGAGAGTATATGAAGAGAGAGGAGAGGAGGAGAAATTCTACATTAAAATTATATATTCCGTTAAAAATCCTTTAGGCAACTTTTTCTTGCATTTAATCTCTCCATTCATTCTCCACCAAAGTTAGTCACTAACTTGACATACACAACGTACAAATTTTTTAGCTTTTGAAATTGCTTCCTGAAAAAGCTGTAAGGACCAAAATAATCGAAAAATTTAAAATTTTCTTCACTTCAATTAACATAATAAATTGGATACTCCGGGTGTAGCCTATAATTAATTTACATGTGGGCAAAACAATTATAAACGGCACATTCTTAGCGATTATATATATCATATATATATAATATACTATTATTCATTCATTTTTATTTAATTATAAAAAATATTATAGATTAATATATATATATATAGGTATATAGGTATATATTAGATATATATATAATTATATATAATAATATATATATTTAGTATCTAACTGAATATAATATTATATATATTATATATAACGGGTGAGGTGGTCAGAAGAGTGAGAGAGGGGAGGAGAGACGAGAGAAGAGCAGGACAAGTGGGCGGAGATAGATGGTTGGTATGAGTGCTAGCGCTAGACTATTACATAGTTGGACTTACAGTAGAATATGTGATTTAAGCATTTATTAGTGCGGTTGTGAGTCTATGAGGGATCTCAGATGTGTAATGGAAAGAAATTTTACTGAGAACAAAAGAGGCATTGTATAGCTGAACCTCGGTCACAGATTGAAAAGTCCCGAAAATTTGACAACCGGACACTTCGATTTTATTGCTGGTAAGATTACTCTGAGAGTTTCATATTTCACTTTATTAATGGAATCTCTGTGTGATAACGATAAGAAAATACATATTTAAGTGTAGCTTGACTTTGTATTATTTATGATTCATTAAGTGCCTTTCTATATTCTCTCACGCTTATTAATAGGCGTAGTATGGACCATGGTTGAGGCCTTAGTGAAGAGTTGAGAAGAGAGTTATAATTATGAGTGCGATTATATCTATAATCACCACCTTCTCTAAGAGGTGTGACTGTATATAATGGATGCACACCACACCTAAATAGTTGGATGAATGACTCTCAAAGGAAATAGGGATACCCTGTTATAGACAAGAGCAGGGCGACTTAGGTGTGTTGAGTGGATTTAAATTTCTAAAGATTGCTACAATATATAGTAGTACGAAACATATTTATTCCTGACTTATTATAGCCTTATTCCATAGAATACACAGATAATACTTATTAATTAAAATTAAGCCCCAGAGCAGGATACTTTAATGCCGTTTCAGAATTATGATATCCTAGATTAAATTTACTTTTATTATGAAACATATCTTTGCCGCCTACGATGAAAGTATTTTGCCGATAATTAATAAGTTATCTATCGCTTTCATGTCTTATTGCTTGGTTCAAAAGCCATGATGTTTTATTCTAGAATCTAGATTTTTATATTGCTTGCTGACTTACACATTTATTTAGTAGATGAATGGTTTTAATGTATATCAAATTCAATAGATTGCAATGATTAAGTTCACTGGAATCTTTAAAAATAGATTAGGTCTTCTTTGTTATTGATTTAGATATTATTGTTATAAGATAAGTATTATAGGTTATATAGCTCTTTAGTACACTGTTATGCTATATTGATACCTTCATAAATAAGTTGTTGGTTTGCCCTTAGAGCTTATGAATGTTTCATAGTTATAAGCTTCTTACTGTAACTTGATAAGTAGTAGTATAGTAAAACTTTGTGATGTTTGCAGATTTATATTTATCATTTTCATACGTATCATATAAAGGTTTATTGGTTATTTTGTCGATCGTAAGTCATTTTAATATTTCAATTAATTAATTCAGGTTATGATATGTATTATTATAAATTATGTAGTTTTTGAAAATATTATTCAACGTTTACACTTATTATCATATTATTATTATATTAATATTTATTTATTATATAAATTTATATTTAGCATATAATAAAATGCGAATCTGATAATAATTATATGAGTAAGATTTATAATATAATTTTATTTGATTATAATATTACTATGTTTATTTAAGTTTATTATTATTATATAGCAAAGAAACTGTGTTAACGTTTATTAGAGGTATTAGTTATTTATTTATTATCATATATATTATCGCTGGTTAGGTATGATAATTAGACTTGAAGGTTTTATGATAAAATTATATGCTTGTATAAATAATTCCTATATTAATTATGTAATTAATTGGGTAATTAGAAGATATTAAACATTGTTAATATCGTATTTAAGAGATGATGTACTTGAAAAAAAGTGTGAATATAATGAGTTATTAGTATTTTGTGACACTCTGTATTTAATGGATTTATCATCTTTAACTGTTTATGTTTATCCGCATAAGTAGTATTTGATGGATACATTTGTTTTAATTAATTAGTTTAATGTTATCGTGTTATCTGGGAAGTAGAAGTTGTAATTAAGGTATAGTACAAGTAAATCTTGCTCCACCGGATGTAACATTAATAGAAGTATATGGATAACATTAGTATGTCTATACAAGTTATCGTTTTTACTAAAATGAATTAAACGCAATTATCAGGGTAAGTTCTTTTATTTGATAGGATGATACGGAAAAAAAGAGCCTCACAGAATCTAATAACATCGTTTGTACCATGTGTAATTAACAGACGCAGTAATATTGATTTCGTAATTTGGATTCGATAGGATACGTAATCATTTTCTTCTTATTAAGCACACTTCTTCTTATCTTCCTTTCTTTTCTACTGCTCTCTGATTCTTGTCTTAATCTTGATTTCGATTCATTCTATCGTTTATATCTCGTAAATGTGTAACCTAGACTCCAATCAGGATTCTTATTTTCTAAGCATTGCACTCTTCGAAAGGGATCTTCGTTCGTGCTCTTTGCAGGGCAGGTGGACGCTGGGAGGAGAAGGCGGGCGGGTGGTTTTGGAATTTTTACTGATTTACTTCTCTGATTCTTAGACTGTCCTTCTTTATCCGCGGGATTCTTTCAAGTCCTACTATTATTCATCCCTTATCTTCGCGTTCTGGAAGGAACTTCATTTAAATAATTTTTATATTGATCCTATTAAGGCTATGTTTTCGTTATGTGTTAAACAAAAAAATAACTTGTTTCCTGAAGTATATATAAAGTAGACATAGTTCATATATACAGTAAATATTACAACTGAAGTAACTCGTTTTATTTTTTTCGTTTTTGGTACGTTTTAGGTAATATTATTTTTATACAAGGGATTAACAGGATTACATGTGGAGAGCTCGAGTCAGTAGTGGATTGGATGTCTCCATTTGTTTTCGTCTCGCAGGAGATAACTTTACAATAGTCCGGCACCAATCCACCTTTATGGTAGGTCCTAATATGCAAGGGGAATATATATATAATATATATATATATATTAATTATATATGGTTATATGTTTGTCATTTAAATTTAAGTTATAGTAATGGGATAATTATATATATATTTTGATTAGATTTTATTTTAAAGTTAATTAATTAGTTAGTATATTTTATTATATGATATATTATATTAATAATATATTATAATTGAAAATTTATCCTATGTACAATTTAACTTATAGTTTTATAATGTTAATATTGAATCGTTAATAATAAGAAAAATACTTGTTTGCTTATAGGTATTTTGACATTTGGACATTTCCCATCCGCAGATATTTCATGCATATTCGACATCTTCACTAAGTTTCGTATTTGATTCAATGGGTCATATGCCTCGACAATTCGCATTACACTATAGACGTGTGCACAAGATTCGGCATCACCGGGGCAAATAAGGTTATCCGCGGGCATATAAATCCGTGGTCATTTTGTTAACCAGTATTACAGGCTTAATCCCCGCATCCTTTCTTTTTTGAAAAATTATGAGGATAGTTTTTGATAGGATAGTTTTTTCTTTCAAGAGCCCCAGTGTTCTTTCCTAATTTAAGTAATTTGCATCTTTTATCATTGGCGGAGTTTAATTGGGAATAATTGTATTTTGAATTTCGATTTGTAATATAATAAAGTATATATATTATTATACATTGATATTATAAATTTAGTATGATAGATGATAGTATATATATAAAATAATATATATAATATGCTATATATATATATATATTATATTATATATATATATATTATATTATATATAGAGTAATATTCATTAATATTATTGAATATCATATAAGTGTATTGAATATTAATAGTTTAATAATATACTATATATACTATTTTTTGATATATGACTAATTGAATACTTATAGTTATATATATTCTATTATATATTATAATACTTATAGTTGTTTAAGTGTTGATTCACAGGCTATTTTTATGTTATTTAATATTTATGTATGACACTAAATATTATTTAACTATAATAGTTATCATATATTTATTACTTATTCACGTGCTAATTTTTTAAAGTGTGTATTTATTATATTAGGTTATTATTGTATATAAGTCGTTTAGTTAAACTAAATTAGATATTAATATTATATTATCTTTATTTTTAATTGTTATAATTCAGTATTATAAGTATATTATATTTAGTTAAGGTTATTTTTAATTATGTATATTTATATTAGCTTTATTTAACATATAAATTGATGAGTTTATTAATAACTAATATATATATTAAATTATATATATATATATTAATATATTTATTATTGTTATATTAACAGTAATATTATATATAATATTTTAACTTATTAATATATATACCTATATTATCGTTATATATGGATATTATGATGATGTGTTTATCTATAATAAATCTATGAATTAGCACTTTAGTAGAATTTTTAATTGATTTTATATGTTTTATTTTAAGATATTATATATATTCACTTAATCATAAAATATAATGATATTACTATATATAATATATATTACTTAGACCCAGATGGAATAGAATCATTATGTATATTAAAATGCGCTTACTGGTTTATATTTGGAATATTCAAATCTGGCTTAGTTTCTAATTAGATCATTATAGTATTTGAAGTTATGAGGTTCGGTAGGGGGAGTTAATGATGCGATAAGTGATCAGGAGGGATTGGAGTTAGGTTATATTTATTAAATATATTTATTATGTATTAATTATATGTTTATTATGTAAATATTATATATAAATAACTTAGTTATTTAATATTTATATTAACTATTAATACTACACCTGTTGATTAAAATTAAAATTATACGCTATAATTTTTATTTTTTTTTTTAAAATTTAGTTATTATTAATATATATAAACTATTAATATATAATGTAAATATATGATTAAAAAAATTTTGTGCAAAATAAATAATCATGTTTTTAAACAAAATATAAATAAAATTATGTATAATATTATAGTAAGTTGTTACGATGTTTGTTGAATGTTACGTGTGTGATAGTATTAGGGTGTATTATATATTAATATATTAAATAGACAGTAATAAGATAGAATAATATGATATACTTAAGTTAAAAAATAATATTGAAACTACTACTATTGTTTTATCCATCAATTAAATATTTTAACGAGATATTCAATATCAGATTATCGAATATTAAATGATTTACTCTTCAACATATTTGTTATATATTATAGATGTTATTATTAAATATTTATATATATGGGTATTAGTCAGTATTATTATTGATTAGAGTGAGTAGTAGTATTATAGGTAGGATGGTGTGTGTTCTTGAATTTTAATATATATTTACTATTTTTTATATTATATTTATATTAGTTACTTATATTATTTCTTATTTTTCTATTATTTATATTATGAATTTATAATACTAGTGGCTTTAGGTTATTATTAGTTGTATAATATATCTTATTTAGTTATATTATTTATATATTATTTAGTATTAACTTATAGTTGTAATTATTACATTCATTTTTTATATTATAATTTTACCAGTGGATGATATACATTATTTTATATATTTTATATTTCTTTTTATAACTTATGTGAATAATAGTATTATATTTTTATTTATATATTATATTTATTAGTTAATTTTATTATTATATTATTATTTATTATCACTTTATATAGCTTATTAATGTGTGTATAGGAATGGATAGGTAAATGGAATCTTGTGTACTGATAACAGTAGTGGAACACCGATGAAGATGAAATATACGAATGTTAGAAACGAAATTACATCGTTAACTTCACTGGAAAGCGCATATAAAGTTTTATGACAAAAGATACTGTAATTCAACATATAATTGAACGAAGGTAATTACATGACATTTATGAATATATGAATATAGTAATTTACTTATATTATTATATTAATAAATTTTTATTTAGTTATTATAAATACTGGCCATATTTTTTTTTTAATTAAAATTCGTATCAAATAGATGATAAATATTTTCTACAAAAAATAAGTTATTTTGTTCGTATAAATTGTTTATATTATATAATTATATATATATTTATAATAAATTATATGTATATATATATTTATAGTATAATATTTATCATATAATATATCATAAAAATTGACTTTGAATGCAATCAGAATATCAAATAGAGTGCTACTTAGGGTGTTAGGTGGTGAGGAGGGTATGGATTTATTATATTATATTATAATTATATAATGTGTGTATACTGGTATTTATTTTAATTACTAGTATTTTATATTACTGTATTTATTACTTACTGTATTAATGTATTTATATATATCTGACTCCTAATTACAAGGTTTTTAAATTGGTTAAATAACTCTAGCAAAAATATATTTCTTAATATAATATATAAGTTAGAATAAGTTATTGTTATTAATGTTTTCATTAATATATTTAAAGAAAATTGATAATAAATTGAAAAATAGATAAATTGATCAGTTTTTCATAATAAAACTTTAATTGAATAATAACATCGTTTGAGGTTAGTCTTATAGTATTATTATTATATTATATTATCTTTACTTATTATATCTATATTATTAAGTGATTCTTCATATTTTTAGATATCTTATATATTAGCTGGCTGTTATATCGGTATTATGTTTATTTACATCACTTTTATCTGTGTGCTTACTTATTTCCAGCTTGGACTTGCCACCACATATACTCACTTTCCCTATATTACCTTTCGGTTGTTCCTCTCTACTTCTTCTCTCTCTTTCGGAAATATGTAATAATATATTTTTAGTTATACAATATGTATTTATTGTGTAGTGACTTATATATTTTACGGTAATTACCTTTATATATATATATATATGGTATATATAATAGAATTTATATATGTAGTTTATAATATATATACGCGCATATTATAGAGTTTTATATATAACAACTACATTATTATTGAGTTTTAATATATATTATTATAATGTATATATATATAGGTATATATTATATTTTATAATGTTATTGTATATTATTATTTATATATATATTATATATATATAATAATATCAGTTATATATATTATTTATCATTATATATTATTTATAGTATATTTTACAATATAATAAGCATTATTATATTTATAATATAGATATATTAGTATATATATATATAAATATATGTATGTGTAATATGATATATATATATTATATATATATATATATATATAATATTTGTATATATATATAGTATTAATTATTATATATATTTATAATATTATATATTGTATATATATATAATAAGTATATTATATTATATTATAACTATTATATAAATATATAATGAATATAGGTATATTAATATTATAATATTTTTATATATTGATATTATATTATGTTATTATTTTAGTTTATTTTATATTTTTATTTATTATATATATTATTATAGTGTATATATATATATAGTTAAATATATATTGTATAAATATAATGATATATTATATATATATATTATTATAATTTATATATATATATAATATAATATATTATACTATATATATAGTTATTATATATATATAATATATATATTTATATTATTATGATATATTATATATCTATTATATATATTTAATATATTTAGTATAAACACTAGACACAGATGATTATTGATAATATATCAGTTAGTTAATATAGTAGATCTTAATTTTACAATATATTAATTATGTAATATCTAAATAAATAAGCATTATTTTTAAATACTAGTAATAATAATTTACTAAATAGATATAAGCTCCTTATACGCATATGTGTTGATATCATAATTACGAAAGTCACACGAGAAGAAGTAAATAAGTATGAGAAGGATTAGGTAGAGGATGTGGATAGGATGAAAGATGAGAAAGGACCAGGGGTAGATATAAAGTAGCAAAGGATATATTGGTGTGGATAAGGGGGTAGGTAGGTATATGTATTAGGTGGTGAGAGATTAATAATATATTTATGTTAAATATATATTTGTATTAAAATAAATCCTAATTTATCGAACTAGCTATATATTAATTAGGGGTATGATATAATAATTAGATATGTAGGCTATGTTATTGAATTATATGATATTAATAATAAATTATATCATTTAAAAATATGTCATTTTATTTATATTATATGGATCATATTAAATATTACTATGGGTATTTTATGTGGAGGCTTATTTTTTGAGTTGTTCATAGTAATATATATACCTATATGTAGTATTATTCTTTAGTTTACTTCTTATATATATGTCGAATTATATAGTATATATATTATATATTTATTTATTATTTATATATATTGATTATATATTATAAACATATATATTATATTTTTATATATTAATTTATATAGTATATATTATTACTATAATATATATATATAGTATTATAATTAGTATAATATATTATTTGGGCCGTAGGCCGGGCACGGGGGGCCTTGCCCCACTAAATCTTGGCGAAATAAAGCTTGAACCCTTAGTGTTTGCCAGACGAACGTTTTATAAGGGTTACTAATAGTAATAAACTGTAAAAATAATTAGATACATCAATTCGTGATACTTGAAGGAGTAATTACATTGAATATTATAACTGTATTATAAACTACATTTTTTATAGTTTTTAATGTGTTTTCCGTTTTCATATTTGGCTTGAAGTCAACTAGCTGTAGCGCTTTTAACATACTAGATATGTCTTTATCCAGACGAGTAATCTCCAGCTGATAACTCTCTTAGTATGTGCGATAGCATTGGCTGCGATAAGCTGCTAAAATATATAATATATCTTCTATAATTTAATTATATTAATTAATTCATAATTAATTATATTATATTAGTTAGGTTATTATATTATCTCTAAATAAGTTAATTATTTATATTCAAGATCATATAAAGAGTTATATTATATATATATAAGGTAAATTATTATATAGAATTATATATTATATTATTTATATAAATATTGATATTATATTATATAATAGGTACTATATAGTATCTATATATATATAATATATAAATGTTATATAGTTATATATTCAGTTTAATATGTTATATATAAATAAGTATATCATTAATATAATCATTTAATTATATATTTAATCATAATTTATATATATAAATATTATATATATTAATATAATATAATTTATATTTGTCTTAATTAAAGCTTAGTAACGTATTTATATATTATAATCTATTATAATATATTATGAAATTATATATCAAGAATAATAGGTTAGTGAGATATTTAGGATATGTCCTAATATATTTACAGATTTACTCTTAGGGAATAATATAAGCTACTGATAATTTATTGGAGGTAGAATGTGGTGTTCATCATTCAGTTATATCGGGCTATTTCTTTGGTCTCAATTTCAGGGTATTGGATTAGAAATTTAATAGTATATTTAATTAAAATTTTTTACGTAATATAAACACATTTAATGACAAGGTAAATATATTTAGTTTTACATTATTTATTTAATACAGTGCAAGTTGGATAATATCCTTATGACTAGTGTAATTAGGAATAAATCCCAACTATTGTAAAATAATTATTCACGCAATAGGATATTCACATTATTTGATGCTCTAATTTTATCTCGATTTATTTTCAGCACGGGCTATGACCGTACCGATTATTATTTCATATTGGAATTAAAAACTAGCTATTATTCATTGTCGAGAGATTCTTTCACACTATAATGGTATTAGCTTTTACTCATAAATCTTTCTCACATCTCTGCGATTCTGTAATGTATTCTTTCAGATTGACACTGATTTTTCACCAAATAAATACCAACCAACATAAGTCAGTAGAGGAATCTCTTAGGTCCTTTACTTGCCAATCTTAGATTGTTTACGATTTTCAACAATTCGCTCGTTTAAGCAAAACTTGACCCATAAACTTGAAAGCCTGATGTTCACATCAGACATTCAATTAAGGTGAATATCGCTTATTTTAACTATCCTTCACTAACTCTTACCTATAGACCATACTCATATCTCTCCTTTGATCATGCAGTTAGACTGACGGCTTATTATATCATAACAACTACTAAACTTATACATAACCTTATGTGTATAAACCTATTATATATGAAGATCCTTATATACTTTAGATTTCTACAAGAATCTATTATATTTAATCCACTATACTCATACTCTACCTATAATCCAGTCTCCTCTTTATAGTATCTCCAGCTTATGACATAATAGGATAGACTCACCATTTAATAATATTTATTACATATACTCATTACTCATTTAATATATATTTTCTTAGTATTCACATTATATCTTAGACCACCATGGAGCTAGATCACTGACTGATATGTACACTCCTACGACAGCTCATCACAAGTATGTATTTACTGAATATACTCATGACGACTGAGTACTGTAGCTCGTCCTGACGTATAGGACGAGAGCTAGCTACTCTACCTCTCATCGGACTATTATATCTCCATACAGTTCACAACGAGTTTTCATCTTAAAATCAGTCTTGCTACACATCTGTTCTCGTATGGGCGTGTTCTCTCTATACTCAGTTCACTGCTTCTTACTCACCTACAACTTATCTTGTGTTGGTTCAGTTTTTCTAGTCCTCGGTTGCTTTCTCGGCATTGTCTACTGAAATATATACTATGTGGCTTGCTATTTTAAGTTAACAATGTAACCAAATCTGACATCTAGATATGATCATTATGCTTATCTTTTAAACAAAGTCTATATGGGATAACCACTTTATTGAGAACTATGGTTTTATAAGTTGCACAAAGCATTTCAAAGAGGGTCACCGGAAAATAGTTGAAGACAGACCCTTGCTTAGTGGATAGACTTCAGTACCTCGTCAACTAAACAGGTAATGAAATGGTTAAGAAGTTTGTTAAGATTGATTTGAATAATAGGATTAGATGATCAGCTGGTTTTAACGTCATGATAATTGTAGCAGAAGAATTGACTAGTTTGGATTAAAAATGCAGTTCTATAGATATTTTATAATAACGTATTACATTTCTGATCATGCGATAAATCTGTGGCATAAGACTATTACTATTGACTAGAAAGAGACGTTGTTTCTGTGAGCGAGGAATATGTGCGAACAGATGGCTCACATTGTGTCAAGTGTTTACTGTGAATAGCTCGTAAATGGTGGCAACAATATTTGAGTAAAGTTAGGTAACAGCTGATTGATTATAATCATTGTGTTGTTTATTTTGAAGTACGTATTTCTCTGATATATTGCTCGAGGCAAATGCATTGAATGGCTACACTAAAAATTCGGTGCTTCTTGAGGCTTCGAAAGAATTAGTGGCTGTGAATGAGACAAGTCCAAAGTGAGGACAATCCATTGTATTATTTATTTATGCGTATTTATTTTTTCGGATCAGCTGGGTGAGGAATCTGCAACAGAACAATTGTGAGGTATACTCATTCAGGTTTACAGACAGTTAATCCGTCTTTATTACAATAGATATGTTCCTATTGAAACGACTTCTCAGAGAACGATTTCATCAGAATACAGGAACAGACATTATGCAGTCGAATTGGGTGCTGAACTACATATACGATAACTGATTACCCATTTACACTGCGCTAATCATTTATAAATTTCTGCGTAATCGAAAAATCAACATTCCATATCATTCCACAGTCTCATACGCCAAATCTAGCTCCGGTATGCGATTTTCTGCACTTCCCTAAAGGTATGAATAAATGAAGTTGAAGGTGGAGAGGACTATTATAATATAGACAAAAATATCGTGTAAATCCGTATGAACGTAAAAACACAACTTTAGAATGAAGAATGGAAGAAACTGAGTTGGAACCGCTGTGTAACCTCCCAAGTCATAACTTTTCGAAACGAAAGCTCTAATATCTTGAGTAATGTCAGGTAAGTCCATTACTAATTAATACGATACATCAGTACACTCACTTACTTTTGGGATACATAACATTATTATAATTAATTTAATATAATATATATATATTATAAATATATAGTATATATTAATTATTATATATATATATATATATATATATATATATATATATTTAATAAGAATAAATTATATATTTATATATATAATATATATATATTATAATATATATATATATACATAGCAGATGGATTTAGCACTAGGTCATAAATTTAATATTTATCTAAGTATAATATTATATTTATATATATATATATAATATATGTGATAATATATATTATATTATATGTATACAATGCGTATATATTAATATATATATATATATGATTATATAGATATTATAGTAATATAGTATATAGTCTCATATTACGTAATATTATATATAGTATACTATATATATATCTTATAGATAGTTATATATATACTATATATATATGATGGTATATGTATATGTATATATATTATATTATATATATATATATATCTCATATATATTATAATTGATATATGTATATTATATATTATAATAATATAGTATATATATATATATAATATATATTATATAACATATATATATAGTATATCGATGTATATAGTATATCATATCTATATATGATTGCTGAGCTTAATATATACGGTTGAGCGGTTAGAGCTATATTTCAATCTACTACGATTAGGAGGTCGGTAGTTACTATATATGGATACATATTTATAATAACCCAGGCCATAGAAGCTTATACTTTTAGTATATACTAAAATCTTTTGCTATTTTTCTGCCCAACCAAGTAATTTAATATTATATATAATATTTATGTAGTATAAATAGTATATAATATATGATATATAATATAAATATATAATACTATGTAGTATTATTAGTATAATATGTTTAACATATCTAGATATACTTAGTTATAATACTTACTAGTATAGTAAAGTATATCATATGACTATATATATAGTAATATATATATTATAATATTATATATATATATATAATTAATACACTCGACATTCACAAAAATGAAAGTGCGCTGATCTTCCTTGGTTCTCCTAACAACGAAAATTTGTGACCTTTTGCCAAAACATTTTTAACTTTCCCGTAAATCCTTCCTCTTCACTCTCTGATTCGAAGATGATCGCTCATTTACTAACTCTCCAACTGAAAGGCCATCTCTTCGGCTTCTATTTTCCTCTTAGACGCAAACCTAGACGATTTGGCATTCACCTCATCCTCTTCCACCGTCCACCTTCCTCTCTCCTCCTCCTAATTCTCTTCTCAAGGTGTCCTTATGTCTATGCCAGTGATTACTAATTATTGATCGGTGTACGGGCTCCTTGAGATCTATAACGTTAGAAGGCGGGTGCCCGGATGGCTATTCCTCCCCGAGTTTGCCGGAATGTGGCGTATTGCTGACACCCACTTATCGTTCAATTATTTCTCAGTCTCAGTACTAGCACTTTCCTCAGTGTTTGGAAGCACGCACATGTCGAACCTATTCCGAAAAACAGGAAGCCGACTCTGATCCTTCTATACTTTCGGCGCCCTATAGCTCTTACTTGTAGCCTATCTAAGATCTTTGAAACCCTTTCTTAATCTCACTTCTTAGCCTATCTGGAATCTCTTCTTCGTTCTTCCGATCGCCACAAGTAGAGACTTTCGTCTCATTTAGCGAGTCTACAGGCAACAATACTTTCCTCATTACCTGATATATTAGGAACTACGGGGAGAACTGTGCGTGGTGTCGATTGACATATCAAAGCATTTGACGCGGAATATATGGCAGCGGGTCCTGCTCTCCCAGAGCTCCCCTTGGGTTTCCTCCTTTCTTGCTTACTAACTGTCTAGCTATCTATCCAATAGTCGCACAAAGTATCGGCTCTGTCTGATGAGCGACTTCATTCTTCTTCTGTCAATAGTGGTGTTCCTCATGGTTCTGTCTTATCTCCTACTTTATGTCTTTATTTTCATTAATGATCTATCACCTGCACATCTAACTCTATCCACGAATATGATGATTGCTCGACACCCTTTACCTAACGTCATTTCAAATTCTGCTTCTTCTTTTACTCCTCTATGATTTTGCCTTTCCGCTTAACCTTTCCGATTCTTAGTTCTGCGCTGAATCTGGATAGAATTTCCGTATGGGGTCGTTCTCATACCTGTAAATTCAATTCTTTAAAGACTCAACTTTTACACATTCTCGCCTCTCTAAAAACACCTTCTAACTTTGCCATGTATCTTTCGACCGTTCTCTCGTCTCTCATGTTGACAATAAAACATCTTGGCCTTAACATAAAACAAAAATATGTCTTGATTAGACAGAACTGAGAACGGTTGTCTAGGGCGGCTTCAAGAAACAGGGGGGGGGGGGGGGGGGGGGGTGGAGGGGGGGGGGGGGGGGGGGGAGTGGAGAGGGGGGGAGGATAGGGTGACATCTTCAACTTTGTTCTCTCTTCTTCTAGATTTACTCCAGCTATACAAGGGTGTTATCCGCCCTTGTATATGTAGATACTTGTTCTCATATCTGGTGGAGGCTCTGAGTTTCACCGTGTTATTTTTGGAACAGGGTCAGTAAGGCAAAAGGCTATAACTGGAGCTGTGCTTTTCTGCTACTTGATCCGTCTATCCTTGGCGTGCGGTCGTGCTTTGGTCGTTCTTTATCTCTTTCTCTATAGAGTTAACCGAGAGCATCGGCAGGTAATTTCGAGGGAACTTACCAATTCTGCGTACAACAACCTTGTATCAGATCTGCCCGTCGTGCTCAGGTGGTGCGTGTTTTTCGCACGAGGTTTTGTGTTGATTATTGGTAATTCCAGGCTTGTTCTGTCTGGGTCTTTAACTGCTTGCTTACTTTTCTTGTTTCTTAGTGTGATATATTCTTCTTTCCATCTGTTTCTTGTGTTTCTGCTTGAAATTTTTAATCTCCCTTCTACTTTAAGTCCATTGCGTTTCTGTACCACTGCGGTGATTTGCGACTACGGATGGAAATTATAGCTTTTTAGCGTGCAACATCACTCCTTCCGTTGTAATAGGGTCTCTGCCGGATGGTGGTGGTTGACTAACTGTATAAATTAAATATTTCTGATTCAAACATATAGATATTCACAATTTTATTTATATGCATATTTGGCATGAGATAGACGAGGGCGACCTATATTTATGACTAGTATATATACTATTTATTATATATATATCTATCTATTATATATTATTATATAATAATATATCTATATAGTTATTAATTTATCTATATTGATCTTTATATTATGTTTATATAGTATATATTATAAAAATGTACAAGAAATATATGTAGTATATATATATATATGGTATAGTATATTATGTAGTACTATTAGTCATATGTATACCTAGATAATATATAGCGTAGTATAGTTATAAGTTATAATGTATATTAAGGTAGTATATATAGTATTATAAGTATAGTTATATTATTATATATATATATAGTAAAGGCTCCTCACGTACCTCTGCGACTAATTGGAGTACATATATAATATATTAAAACAGAATATGGTTTCAATATTTGTTGCCGCCTCCTCGAGCGATCTCCTCGTTATCTTCTACTTGTATTCAGAACTGTTCATGGAAACGGCTCCTATAACAGAAAAGAGTACCTATGTCACCTATGTGTATGTGTGGGCAGCGTCAGAACCGATAAAATTACCCCCATTTCAGTATATGGGATGTTATCTTTGTGTGGAACATTCTGGTGAACTCTAGTGCTCAGTAATTTGACCCTTCTCCCCTCACTACTCATCCTACACAGGAGTATGTATAAGTTTGTTCATTAGATACTTCTTTTGTCCTCACCCATACTTTAATTAAGAAGTTCTTAAAATATAGCAACAATAAAGTGAGCCTCTAAGAAGTCAAAAGGCGTGGCCTCTAAAAATAGCTCCTCATAACCTGGGAGTTTGGGGTCTCAGGTGGTGGATGTGATACAACCTGCTAGTTATGGGGATGTTCTGTACAAGGTCTTTCTTTATTAATTTCTGGAAATTCGAGGTCCATATGACAATTCCTTTTCAATTGGCACCACCATTCCTCCTCTAAGCATTCCCACATATTCTTAATAAAAACATTGGTGTCTGAGCGGGCAGAAAATACTCTATTTAAGCATATCACCTACATGCTTCCAATTGTTGTAACCACCTTTAGATAGACCGGAAGTTGTAGTTGTATTAAATATTTTAAAGCAAAAACAATACACCGAGTTTTTTGGCTTGTGTATTCTGTGGCAATGTCTTAAAATTTATTCACCGTTATTAAGCTTTCTTTTAATATCTCTAAGTAAACCTTCGACCATTGTTATCTCGTGGAAAATGTAAAGCAGATAATATTCTCTCGTCTTTACCCTTTTTTTATACATTGTCTTGGCAATTTCAAATTTTTCACCACTTTCCTCTAGCTCCCAAGATACAGCTACTGAAAGTGTCAATCAGATCTCATTTCATAACATCCTTGAGTAGTATCTCGCGTACTAAAACTTTTGCTGATTTCTAATCCTTCTCCTTATACTTTCAATCCCTTATTTCTCTGGGTTCTTCCGATTGCCTTATCTCTGCATCCTGTTCTATCTACTCAAGTCTTCCACAGGAGCTGCTCCCGCCACAGGCACGAAACTTTTTCGGCGTTTGGGTCTTTCAAACTGGTCGAACTTGTGGTAGCACTTCTTGATTTTCTTTTAAACAATTATGATATTCGCTGGAGTGCGTAGGAAGTGTAGCCGAGGTGATTCTCCCTGACATGGAGTTCCCATTTCATTTTCTCCGAAACTCAAAAACTTTTGTTTAACTATACTTGTTCTCGTGCTATCTGCCTCAGGGACTCTGCCTTCAGCAAACGTACAAAATTATATTTCTGTAACACAAAAAGCTCTTCTCTCCAAAATCCATAGGAAATGCAGTAATATTCCTGACTCCTCTTTTTTCAGATCTTTCTAGTACCTTGCTAAAAATGTCAACTCTAGCTTTCCTTCATTCTCTTTCCCTTCCTTCTCTTGCGAATCCTTTGTTACCATTCTCTCTGCCAATGCCGAATTCTTCGCTCAAACCTTTTTCTCTCTTTAGATGATTTCAAGATATTCCTCAATCTCCATCTCCATCTCCATCTCCATCTCTATCTCCATCTCCTTCTATATCTATATCTCCGTCTCCTCTCATCTCCATCTCACCAACTCCATCTCATCTCCATCTCATCTCCATCTCCACTCAGATCTCCATCCCCATCTCCACTCTTCATCTCCAATCTCCTGAGTCTCCATCCCATGGCGACTATTCAAGTAAACTCACCCTATTTCTCCATCTCCTAATCTGCGAATCGCCATCTGTCACACATGTCCATCTCCATCTCCTCTCCATCTCCGTCTCCATCGTAAAGTATGCTCCGTCTCCATCTATATCGTCAAGTCTACCATCTTACCATCTCCATACTCCCATCTATCCGATCTCCTCTCCCTTTCACATCTCCATCTACCATGCTCCATCTCCCATCTCCACCTCCAATCTCCCATCTCATCTCCATCTTCTATCATATCCATTCCATCTCATGCAATCTTCACGCCTCCATGACTTCCCCGTCTCCATCTCCATCTTCATCTCTATCTCCCATCTTCTAATCTAACATCTCCATCTCCCATTCATTCTCATATCTCCTTCTCCATCTCCATTCCATCTCTCTCTCTTTCTAGTATCTCCTTCTCCAATCTCCAATCTCTATATCCTCTTCCTCTCCACCCGTCTATCTCTATCTCCATCTCCATCTCCATACGCGTCTCCATCTCCATCTCTATCTCCAATCTCCATCTTCATCTCCATCTCCATCTCCATCTTCATCTCGTCTTCAGATCTCCGAATCTCCATCTATATCTCCGTCTCCTCTCTTCTCCAATCCGCATCTCCATCTTCATCTCATATAAGCCATCTTCATCTCCATTTCCGCCTCCATCTCCGTCTCCATCTCCGGCTCAGATTCCATCTCCATCTCCATCTCCATAATACCGAATCGTCCATCTTAACCATCTCTCCACATCTCTCTCCCATCTCCATTCTTCATACCCATCCTCTCATTCATTCAATCTCACATTTCCGCCTCCATCTCCATCTCCATCTCATCATCGTTCTCCACTCTCCGTCTCCATCATTCATCACCCATCACCATTCACCATCTCCATCTCTATCTCTATTTATACCTCTCCATCTCATATTCTATATTCTCCGTCTCCGCGCTCCGTCTCCATCTCATCTCCGATCTCCATTATAGATACTATATTTACCTTAAGTACATGATATACTAATACTCCATTAAGTATTTGAGATATACTCCAGCATCCTATCTCCATACTCCATCTCCATCATCCGCTCCGTCCCATCTCCGTCTCCATCTCCATCTCCATCTCCATCTCCATCTCCATCTCCATCTCACATCTCAATTTATCCATCTCCATCTCCACTCCTATCTCCATCATCCGTCTCCGTCTTCCGTCTCCGTCTCCGTGCTCCGCCTCGTCTCCGTCTCCGTCTCCGTCTCCATCTTCCATTATCCACCCCTTCCCATCTCTCCCCATCGGTTCCGGGCTGCCATCTCCATCTCCAATCTCCATCTCCATTCTCCATCTCCAAGAGGATCGACACCCTTTCTTCAACGCCAAAATATTAAATGAAAAGTCGGTTAAATTCTTGGACAACTCAGGGTTGTAGAATCCGGATCTGGTCTTCTTAGTCGGAAGTAGAGGTACGACTCACATGAAAATTTTAAAATTCATTTTATGCCAAATTTTGTATTTTAATTTAAATATGTAATTTCTTGTCTCCCTGATCTTAATACTAAGAAAGCAATGGTACTTAATCTTCTAAGTTTAAGCTATACCATTTTAAACTGCTTTGTTTAAGTATGGTTACTTCTACATTTCACATTTCCTTTCTGCAAGAATCGAGCTCTCATTTAGTCTGTGCCAGAATAAGTGAGCCCACTTTCAACCCTCCAATTAACATCTATCTCCTTAACCTCTGTTCCCTCTAAAGCTTTCAAATATATCCTTAGAAAGAATATTTGAAAACTTCTTTATTTCTTTCAATCTCATCTCTGACCAATGCGTCAGTTTGATTTCCGTAAAGAACACGCTATTGGTGATCTTTCATTTCTCTTTCTAATTCTGTGTCTCTTTGGTATTCCGGTGAAATTCTAACTATGACGCTGGAAATATTAACCTTTCGATAAAGTCTGGCATAAAGTTTTCATTTTTCAACTTCCCTCTTTCGGAATCTATTCATCTCTCTGTAATCTACTCTCTGATTTTTTTTCTGTCTTTTTATAGCAGATGTTGTTGACGGTCACCGTTTATTCTTTAATTATATTTTTTGGAGTGGGGCAGATTAATCATGATTGTTTTCAATGCCACAAAAACTCTGTTCCTTCATCTTTCCACTCGAACATAATCTTTCACTCACCTACAACATAAACTTTGAAAAAGACTCAAATCTTCATTTTAATATTTTTGGTATTTCTTTTCCTTATGATCTTTCATGACTTGATAAAATTACTTTTGTTACTAAACTAGTTCCTAAGGGGTTAGGTGTTCTGAGGCGCCTTTACAATTTCTTCAAACCATCCTAGTTGCTTATTCTTTGTAGGGGTGTGACTCACCCCAGTTTGGAGTATGTTAAACATTTGGTGTGGTTCCATTCATACAACCCATCTTGTATGAAATGGTGGAGTTTATGACTTTCCCTTTATCAAGTTTCCTGTTGTCATAAGCTTTTTCCAGTAGCTTTGGTGTTGTAAAATTGTTGCATTTCTCTCCTTATAGTATAGCAGATATTGTTCTTAAATGCATACTTCCTCCTTTGATGAGGGCTGACACACACGTCTTTCCATAAAGTCTCATCCTTTTTTCGTTTAGCTCTCTGATCTCAGACTTAACCGCTATGGTCAATTTACATGTACAAGATATTACAGCAACACTTCCATCAAAAAGATTAATCAGATTTTCAGCGAAACAGCTGGTCTCGGAGAATCCAAGAGGGGAGTCTTCAAAAGATACCCTCTCATACACCCCCATCAATACTTGGGAGTTTACCCCTTTCCGTAGTGGGGTTAATGCCGTAGCAGACTTGCCTATTCTGGTGCTCGGTCTTCTTCTTCATTAATTTCTTCAACTTTCGCTACTTTTTCTCTAATCTCCGCTTTGACCTCTTCTCTTGTTCTTAACTGAAACGCTGGTGATTGAGAACTCTGATATAAAACCATACTCTGTTTCCTCCTACACTCTATCCTCATTATGTTGCGCATATGTACGCAAAGATGTAATCTGTTCTAGTGTTTCTAATTTGGATTCTTTTGAATTTTCTATTCTGTAGCATAAGCTCTCGTGGTAATCTAAGACTAAATTCATCTGTTATGTCTATTTATCATCGAACTTTAATGACTATCCTAATTTCTTTGACTATCTAAACTCAAAGATAAAACACATTCTCTCCTCTTCTCCTTTCTCAGCAATTAACATTTTGGGTGACTTTAATGTTCACCACCGTCAGTAGCTTTTCACTAGTTCTCATGATCCAGCTGGTAAACTGGTCTACTAATTCTCTATCCTGAATGACCTTTAGCATTTTGGATAGTTTCCTACTTTTATCCCTGATCGTCTTGGAGATGGACTCGACATTCTAGACCTCCTTATTCTGGTAGTTTTTTTTTCCTTTTCTGGGTTCGTCCGTTCATCTTATTATATCTGTATCTCTTTTGTCTCTTCAAGTCTTCAAAAGAAGAGACCCCATCTACGGCAAGGAAATGATTTTGGCACTTCGGTACCGCAAACTGGTCGTTCTTCTTTGATTTCTCATGGAATGACTACTGATTTTCCGTGGGGGGGAGTACCTCGGAATGTCCAGTAGGAGGGGTACCTCGGAATGTGCACAACGCATAACCGTGGTAATTCTCACTGCATGAAGGCGCCATTTCATATTCTCTCTCTTCAACTAAACCTAACAAACCCTGTTTTAACCCTGATTGTTCTCGTTCCATTCGGCCCATGGACGCTGCCTTCAGGAATAACCATCGTCTTCAACTTCAGAAACTAATGTAAGTTTTATTTCATCCTTGAATCAAACAAAATTTATTCTCCGTGACACTAAAAAGTCTTTTCCTTTGGAAAGGCAATTATCTCTCTGGTTCATCTTCCTCTCGTTCTTTCTGACTCTAGCTTTGCTTCTTCCTCTTTCCCTCCTTTAGTATCTTCCAATTGGACAACTGCCATCTGGCCTTCTGCTAAAGCTGAATTCTTTAATTTCAACCTTGGCGATTTCGGAGCTCCTTCTCCACCTCTTACAGTTCATTTATGCCTAACATCGTAATTTGTTCTAAAGATGTTTTCTTCTGCTCTCCCTAGACTTAATATTAGGAATGTTTATGGTCTTGACAGTATTCCTCATGTGGTTCTTGAAAATTGTGCTTCTGAGTTTACTCACTGCTTTGGCAAACTGTTTCGTCTCTGCCTTGCCACTTCGTCCCTCTCTTCTTGCTGCATTTCTTCGTAGGATACGCTCTACTGGTGATCCCTCTCTTCTCTTTCATTCTTAGTCTTCAGCCCATCGGGATTTCTGTGAATCTTTTGCCGTGGTGTTAGACATATCGAAAATATTTGATAGAGTCTTATACAAAGCTTTGATTTCTAAATTTATCTCATACGTTATCTATCCTTCTCTCTGATCTCCTTTCCGGTCGCTCTATAACAGTTGTTTTAGACGGCCACCGTCATCATTTAAACTTATTAATTGTGGTGTTTCTCAAGGTTTTGTTTTATCCTAAACTTTTTTTCTCCTTTTCCTTAATGACCTTCTCTTCATCACTCTCTCTAGCACACGGTGACCTTGGAGCAACTAACCACTGATCTCTCTCGTATATCTACTTGGTGTAAAGATAACATGGTCTTCAAACAACACTGCTTCGTCATCTATTAACTCGATGTAATCTTCCACACAATTATAATATCCTTTTCCAAAACACACAACTCAAATATTCCTAGGCTCATAATACTCTCGGCCCGGTTTTTACATATTTACACCTTTTCCCTTTTCATGTCGTTAATTATAAGTATCACATTATTTCTCTTTCTAAACAAGCTTCAAAGAGGTTGGGTGTTCCGAGACGCCTTTGAAACTTCTTCTCACCATCACAATGAATTGTTCACCTATGTATAGAGTATGCATTACATATCTGGGCTTTCCTACTTGCTAACTCTTCAATCTCAGCAACTCCCTGCAACCTCTTTTAAGCAGTGAAACTGCAGCATCACTCTTTTTACTCGCGTAACCCCTCCTTTGAGGAGAGTTCGTGCGACTCGCATTTCCAAACAGTCTCATTCTTTCTCTGTCCAACTCTCTAATCCTAACCTTTACCCCTATGATCAATTTTTCATGTACCCACTTTTGTAAAAATGGAGCACACTTATTTCATCTATTTTCCAACTATCTTTTGACTTGTACACTTTCAATCAGCTTTTATAGGGGCATGTCGACGTTTGTTTTGGCCTTGAATTCTGATTCTCTCCAACTCCTGTGGAATTTGATAGGCATTAGACCTTTTGCTTATCGGGGGTTAATATATATATATATATTATTATATATATATTATATATATTATATATATATATATATATATATATATATATATTATTATATTCTATAATATATATATATATGTATATAATATATATATATTAATAATATATATTAATATATATATATATATATATATATAATATATATAGATATAATATATATATATTATTATATATATATATATATATAATATATATATATATAATATATATATATATATGCTATGTTATTCTCACTAAATAGCCTCAATCCCGAGATCGGAAACTACATCAATCCCAAGATCGGAAATTGGTCAGGAAAGTATTTATATGGATTCTGACCAAGTAGAAAGTGCAAAGGAGAATGATTGAGGACTGATAGCATACAACCCTGTTTTCAGCGCAAGGCAGCCGGAGTGCTTGCCACCACAGGCGTAGGTTTGCATCCTAATACGCAGCCTTTTCAATGCGAGAAGCTGAAGAAGAGTGATTTGTATGTCAAAAGATTGTTTCTCTTTTTATTTTATTGCTTATGTGCTTGTAGTGATGTGCTGTGTGTAAATTGAGAACCATGGATGCTGTAAACTGCAATAGACTAAATATTGCAAAATAAATCTTACAAACGACAATTTTTTGTGTCCGTTTTCACGTAGCCGAACAAGAACTCGAACCATACTGAGAGGGAATCCCCGTTCTTAAGGTGAGCCAAAAAAGCTCGCCTTAACCCACTGAGCCTCAGACTTGAACTATATTATATAGTGAAGTGTTTAAGTTAGTTTCCCCAAAATGAAATACCTTACAGATGAACCATAAAGCAAAGCAAAAGTAACTAGAAATATCAACAAAGTTATTAATTTAAAAAGACTTATTGTTCATTATTACAGATGTTAATAATTAAAAATTGTATATTAAAAAATATTACATTGGTTATATTAATATTATAAATATTATCATTTTTTGAGTAAAAATATATATAGGTTATTATAAAAACTTAGTTTTTAGAATAATAATGAAACTTTTACAAAACATCTACCAAAGTGTTTTAATATTATGTTCAGAATGTGAAAGCAAACGCCATCTAGCGAAAGCTTGAACTCTAAATTTGGCAACTATTTCAAAAATTCATTTCAGAAGAAATTATAGTGTAAATTATATAATTTTTTTTTAACTGTATATACGGTGTATATTGATAAAAAATAAAAATAAAAGTTATAAATTGGTTATTAGATAAATATAACTCAATATTTGGTATAAAACTTTGGACAGTTTTATATATGTCTTTTTATTATAGTTCGGAACGACTTTTCCGTTAAAAATAAATAATCTGGATTTCTGTTTTTTGTCTTATTAGCCTTAAAAGAAATAATTCGTAGCGCTTTGCTAAAACTATAGAGATAATTTGCTAATATACGAACAAAAAGCGAAATATCAGATCCACCTACGAGCCAAAGAAGAAGCAAGCTCTGCAAGAAGTTGGACTCCCTCGTCTCTCTACTAGAAGTTAGAATTGCCGTCGTCCTCTCCCCCGGAGTTTGGAACTAGCAAGATCTCCGACTGGCCCCCCTACGTCTCTCGCTCTGCTCCTGCAAGCCTACACCAAGAGGCTTAGGAACCTTCCAGGGTTACCAAGAACCCTTCTGGAGATCTTCACAGAGTTTCTCCCATCAGGTGGATGAGTCTCCTGATTCGGTAAGCATTCACCTGTACCGCTCCCGAAAAACCTCACATCCGATCTACAGCTACCGTAAAAGTAGTTTAAGCTAACTAAGGAGATAATTTCGCAGGGTAACGCCTGGTTACCCTGTCATAAGAGATAAAATTACAGAGATATAAAATACCTGCAGTCTTCTTTTCCCAGATTGTCCCACGTTGGCCAGAAGAAACCAGCCTCCTGTTGCCAACGAATTTTAACCACGAGCTCTTGCAGAATCAGCCTGCACACGCCTTGCCTTAGCCGGGCTTCATTCCGAAAACTCCAGTCGACGGCTATTCCCCTGGGGGAAGTGGAGCAGATCTTGACACCACGCTGCCATAGAAGACAGCTTAGCTGAAAGATGTAGATTGCTCGAAAAAAGGCGCTTAACATGCCAAATACTGGGTTTAGGGTGCGTGGAAACTAAAGAGCATCACCGATATTATAAATTTTCCATCCTATAGCCAGTCTACAGAATTATGATCATGCCTCGTCGCTATATAGTTTGTCATACAGATAATAGAATACCATATCGAGTGGTGACCATATAACTGATAATAATATAACCCAGAAAACGCAACTATTAATTGGGATCCTAGAGCCTGGCAAATTTGACCATATCAGAAAGAGGCAAGACGATCAGACACAGGATAACAATCAAAAGATAGGGGAGCAGATCCATTTTCCAACAATGAATTAAACCCAACTTTTTCGGAAATCTCTTCAGTTCCCCGAACATTGGTGGTGTCATGGAAAGCACACTTTCATTCTCGCACATAAGGTCCTCACAACTTAAGTACTTTTCATGTTATGTCGCAAATTCCACCAGAACTGAAGTTTTGGATAGAATATCCCAAGCCGAACTTGATGCAGAAGATTATGATCGATTCAAAACATGCTCCATAAATACTTACTGAAAAACAAAGGTGGAGCTTTATAATGATCTACCTTTCCAAAAAGGTCAACAGTGGCAAAACGATCTATATATCTTACAGGATATGATTCGGCGCAGGCAAAGAGAAATTAATATAGACAGGACTTGTCAGAGTGCACTTTTTGAAAAACTCTACCGAGTCCATTCCGCACAACCTTAGGCCGCCCATCTACTCTCACCTTCAAACAGTTTGGAGATTTTAGCTAATGACATGTGGTTATTAGCCACAAGCTCGCTTCATGGCTGTATCAATCCTGCCACCGCCATTGCCCCCGCCGCATCAAGATCAAGAACAACCACTACTTTTGGCCTGGCGGGGCGTTTCCACGAAAATCAACGCGAGACCAAAAGGTGTGTAGAGGGGCCACATTAATTATGGACACACTGCTCTAAAGCTGTTAACCATAGGTGTACATGGCACATACGGGACTAAACATCCCTAATCCCTTATTCTAGACCCTCCATCAAGAGCAGCATCCCAACTCCGGGGTTCGAAAAACTAAAGGAGCAGTTTAAAAATAAATTTGTGCCGTGTGTCAACTCGCGAGTGCATGCATCCAGATGGTGCGTGCTTGCTCCTGTCATCAAATAGATGTACGGGATTTTTGGCAACCATGCACCAGTTTTACTAGATACCGGGGAGCCAGCTATATAGCCTTCCATATCAACATCGGTCTCTAACTGACGCTGCAACCCTTCATAACGTCACTTGTTCCGCAGCCAATGGCTCGCCCATAAAGGTCATGGGGAGGTGGCAAATATCATATCAGTATACCAAAATTAAGAAGAGAATTCACTCTGACAATTCATAGTAAGCAGACATTTACTATCTATTATGGCATGGATTTTCTCAAATTTGGTCTCCTAATGAACTGTGGACCAAAGAACATTGGCAAGATACTTATACTATTTCCCTCTTACTAGCTTCCATGAAAAAACCTGAGGAGTACTCTCTCATCCGCTCCTCAAGGTGAAAATAAGACATAACTTCACCCCTACAAGATTTCCCGTCTTAATTCACCTTATAGACCAAACATATATAATAAAGATAATGGACCCAACACTTAATAGAAACTGGTGGTCAACCGCGGGCCAGTTTTTCCAGAGCTCGCCGATTACTTGACGGGACAACGTAAAGGCCGGGGCACAGCTGAATTTGACATCTTCTAAAAAGTGGGAACGTGAGGGGCCAAAAATCTGCATGGGCGTTCTGCCCTTTAAACCCTCGTGCCTAAAGAAACACCTGGAACATCGGAGACCATTGTGGGGATTTCAGAGCCCTTAACAGCATAACAAAACAGGATAGTATCCCCTCCACACATGCAGGAGCCTATCTCACAACAAACGCGCCTTGCATTTACTCTACCAACTCCAAGATTGATCCTTCAAAGGCTTATCAAATCACAAATCCCCTCCTACCATTCAACCAGAAGATATAGAGAAAACACAGCAGTCATCAACTCCGTTGGTCTCTTCGAATTTTAATCTATGGCCTTTTGGTTTAAAAAGAATGTGGGACTTACATTTAAAAGAGTATGGACCCATCTTCAAGACTCCCTTCGTGTTTACCCATTTAGACGATTGTTCTCATTTTTTCTACATCCAAAACTGAACATGAAAACATTAACAAAGTTTTTTTTAAACATCCTCTCCTCTACCAAAGAAATGGTTTTTAAAATCTC
>JABUQX010096484.1:0-10000 GCA_015478945.1 Trachelipus rathkii
TTTTTGAGCTGGAATTTTTACTGACCTTGAACGCTTTTGGCTTTAGCTTTGGGCCTTGACCTTTTTTTGCGACCAACCCTTTGATCTTCCAAGGGTCATTTTTGGCAACCGTAATTTTTTGGCACCCTTAATTTTGGCAACGGCCTAATTTTTGGCAACCACTTCGGAGAAGAAAGGGTTGCCGCAAACGGTTGCGGCAGCAACCGTTGTACGTATTCCCCCCTATTTTAACGCCCCACCTAATTTTTTTCGACAGGGTCATTTTTTGCCATGGTTTAATTTTTTTGGCGCACCTCCTTAGGGCTTAGGCCCGTTTTTTGATGTCTTACCTGTTGACCACCTTGCAGAATACCCATGGGTCCAATTTTTGGCCCACGGTAATTTTTGGCTACCCTTTGGTCTTCCATGGGTCAATTTTGGCCACGGTAATTTTTTTGGCACCCTTTTGTCTTCCATGGGTCAATTTTTGCGCCTACGGTAATTTTTTTAACGCTGACCTTGACACATTTTTGGCCTTTACCTTTTGGGCTTGACCTTTTTTGCGACCAACCCTTTGATCTTCCATGGTCATTTTTGCCCACGGTATTTTTGGACCCTAAATTTTTGGCAACCCTAATTTTTGGCAACCCTTCGAAGAAAGGGTGCGCCAAACGGTTGCGCAGCAACCGTTGTATTACCCCCCTATTTTACGCCCCCTAATTTTTTCGACCATTGGTCATTTTTTGCCGCACGTAATTTTTTGGCAGCCAGCTTTAGGGGCTTTGGCCCGTTTTTGATGTCTTAACCATTAGTTGACCATTGATATTTCGCCCTTAGACCTTGCAGATACCATGGTTTCAATATTTGAACGCGCACGGCTAACTTGAATGGCTTTGATGGTTCCCATCATCCGTAAGAGTATGCTAGGGATGTTCTATTAGTGTTCTATGAGTATTAGCTGAGTGCAGGTGAATGCCAGGTGAGTGCCAAGTGAGTGTCAATGAGTGCCAATGAGTGCCAAGTGAGTGCCAAGGAGTGCCAATGAGTGCCACATAGTGCCAAGAGAGTGCCACATAGTGCCAACTGAGGGTGCCACTTTTTTCAAGCCTTTCCTAGCCTCCCCTGAGCCTTGAATAGCCCTAATATGGGTGTCTACTCCCTAGGTATAAGGTAATGAGGATCGATTTGATGTATATTACAAGTTCTAGAATGATTTCCTACTATGAGTTTAGTATTTTTTTTCTCCGGCTTATAGCCTATATATATATATATATATATATATATAATATATATATATATATATATATATATATATATATATATATATATATATATAATAGTAATATATATTACTATATATAATATATATATATATATTATATATATATATACTAATATTAACCTTTTGATCCAACAAACACACATACACTATGAAACTTATACACACATTCACTATGACAATTATACACACTATGACATTTATAAGCACTTACACTCTCCATAAGACACTTACATTAAACCATATACACTTACACTCACGCAACCCACAGATACACTTACACTTACACACACTCGATATTTTGATGCCCCAGCAATAAATGCCTCAGCTATTGATGCCCTCACTTTGAAGTTCATACTTTTGATGACTTCATCTTTGATACCTCATCTTTGATACCATCTATATTGATGATTCATCTTTAGATGAAATCAGCCTTGATGAGCTCATCTCTTACCCACATTCATAGAAACAGAGTTAATATTTAATGTCTTCCTAGGGTCATAATTGGAACACAGGTCCGCCGCATGCGCCTCCGCACAAAGTTCAGTCGAACACCGCACCGCGCAGGTGGGCGACCGACGCCGCGCGAAACGAAAAAATTATGATATAAATGTAAACTATTCAAGAATTTCTTTTTCAAATATACTATGAGTCATTCATTTTTTATTCATACTTAAACATTTTTTATTAAACATTTTGCGATCCTAAAACTTTACCTCATTACAGACATCTTTTATATTTTTACTTAATACTTTTTTAATTTATAAATTTTTAAAATTGTATGTAAGAAGAAAAAATCCAGAGTGTCTGATATATAATCATTTTTATTTTACTACAGTTGTACGAAATTTTATTAAAACATATCTTTAGCAAACCTTAAACAGTAAAAATCAGTATCAAGTAGTAGGTGTGACGTATAACACCAAGGGGGTATTAGTATGCTTTTGTTTTTACTGCTTTACTGCTTTAACTCATGTTTTACTGCTTTAACTCATGTTTTACTGCTTTAACTCATATGTTTTACTGCTTTAACTCATATATTTATTAACATTACATACCTTAAAGCAGTAAATCAGTAAATCAATAGAGGTGTGGACTTAACACAAGGGGGGATAGTATGCTTTTGTTTTACTGCTTTACTGCTTTAACTGTGTTTTACTGGCTTTAATCATGTTTTACTGTATTATCCATATGTTTTACTGCCCTTTAACTCATATATTTTTTAACATTTTGCATACCTTAAAGCAGTAAATCAGTATAATCATAGAGGTGTTACCTGACACCAAGGGGGGATTAGTAGCTTTGTTTTACTGCTTTACAACTGCTTTAACTCTGTTTTTACTCGCTTTAACTCTCTGCTTTACTGCTTTAACTCTCTGCTTTACTGCTTTAACTCACATGTTTTACTACTTTAACTCATATATTTATTAACATTATGTTTTTTACTTTGTTTTAATACTTTTTATTTATTTTATTATTATTTTTATTATTTTTATTATTATTTTATTATTTTTTTTTTTTTATTTTTATTATTATACTTAGTGTTATTTTCTTCATGCCTATTTTTTTTTATTATTTAGACACACATACACACACACAACACACACACACACACACACACCACACAGCACTTACACCTTATTACACACATTCAATATGACACTTATACACACATTCATCTATGAAAACACTTACATTACCCATAGACAACTTACATTTACACTTAACATCGACGTGTCACTACTACACACACACACGCCACTTACACTTATACACACATTCACTATGATACTTATACACACACACATTCACTATGGCACTTACATTTACCCATAGACACTTACATTTACACTTACACTCACACACAGATTTACTTACACTCACACAGATTTACTTACACTCACACACAGATTTACTTAACACACAACACAGATTTACTTACACACACAGATTTACTTACACACAACACAGATTTACTTACACACGAAGATTTACTAACACTCACACACAGATTTACACACACACAACACACACACACACACGCACACTCACTTACACATATAACGTTATAATTTATTAAACATTTTATGTTTAATTAAACACGTACATTTAAATTATTTAAATATAACTAAAATTATTTCAAAGTCATTAAACCTTCTATAATATTTCAATCATTATCTTGAACAAAGAATTTATGTATTAATCTGTTTAATACTTTTTTGTTTATTCAAACTTTATAACTATCAGTTTTAAAATAACTTTTCTAAAATTTTATGAATTTTTATTAAAACATATATTTTACGTACTTAAAGCAATAAAGTCGTAAATCAGTAGTCGCCTAGCACCCTCTACACGCAAGCTATGCAACGTTTTGGTTCTATTGACCTAACTACTTTCCATCATCTTTATGCCATGTAATAAGTAATAAAAATAACAAATAAGTTCTTCTCTGCTTACATAACATGTATTTTATTAAATCATTCTAAGTTTTTATTTAAAAAATAACAATTATTCACTAACATTTTATATTATTCACTCGATGTTAACTAAATATATTTAAGTTTTTTTAATAATTCGGGTTTTCTTATTATCATTATTATTATCTATGTACATTGACAATCCTTCACGAGAAAACACAACAACCCGCACTCCTTACATATACCGAAACTGACCTCTCTCTTTAAATGTGTTGAAATAACTACTTTAGGTCTAAATTTAGGATACCTTTTTGTATCCCGGGGCGATTAAAGCCTATTCAGGTCAAAATATATTTCAAACTGACCTTTTTCTGTAAATGTGGTGCAAAATAACTACGTTAGGCCTAAATTTAGGCCTAAATTTAGGATAAGCCTTTTTGTAGACGGGCTAATTTATTCCTAATACAGGTCAAAAGGTAATCCCAGTATAGACAAGAATCATTGTTATTATTATTTTTTAAAATAAATTTTTTTAAAACTGAAACATGCTGGATCGGTAGGATCCTTTAAGCAGGTAAGAAGGAAACGTTTTCCTTACTTGTGATTGGTCGGAGTAGTTTTTCCCTAGTTCATAAGTACACCACCAGGGCTCAAGCAAATGAGCCCCACGCCGCAAAGGCAAAGCACAACCCCGCACCCGCTTGGTTGCGTCCCGGACCGGACGTCCCTCCCGCCGCGTGCGCACCGCAGCGCAATATTCCGCGTTCCCAGCCCGCCGCCGTGCGCCCGCAGGCGCAATATTCCCTCGCGAATTATTATTTGAACACACATACACACAGCACGCACACCATACACACACCACACATCACACGCACACTCACTTACACATATAACGTATAATTTATTAAACATTTTTTTTTATTATTTTATAAACTTAGTGTTTATTTACTTCATGCTATTGTTAATTATTATTTAGAAGACACATACACAAACACACAGCACGCCACATACACACACACACACACTCACACCACACTCACCTACACATATAACGTATAATTTTATTAAACATTTTATTTTTATTTTATTATTAATAACTTAATTATTTTTATTTACTTCATGCCTATTGTTTAATTATTATTTAGAAACACATACACACACGACACACACACCACACCACACACACCACACACACACACCAGCACACATCGCACTTACACATACGCAACCGCCATCCACTCGATATTTGATAGCTCACTTTGAATGCTCAGCGTTTTTGATGGCCTCACTTTGATGCATCAGTTTTGATGCTCAACTTTGATGCCTGCAGCTTTTGAATGCCTCAACTTTGAATGCCTCAGCTTTTGATTGCGCTCAGCTTTGATGGCCTCACTTAATAACTTAAAGCGTTGGTACCTCAAGCTTGGTGTTCATCTTGATGACTCATCTTTTGTGGCGTCATCTTGTGATAACGACCGTATATTGATGATTCATCTATAAGGCAGTTTACACTTACCATAGACACTATATTCTCTTATTCACACAATACGCAGCATAACACATAGACACTTTAAACGCTCACCCCATAGACACTTACACTCACACACACACAATATATATATATTATATATATATATATATATATATATTTATATATATATATATATATATATATATATACTATAGATATATATATATATTATATATATATATATATATATATATTATATATAATATATATAAATTTAAACCAGCGGAAATATTGCGCCTGCGGACGCACGCGGCGGAGGGGGAACGCGGAATATTGCGCCTGCGGGCGCACCCGGCGGGCGGGTACGCGGAAAGACGCACGCAGCGGGTGCGGGGTTTGTCTGCCTTTGCGGGTGGGCTCATGCTGAGCCCCCGGGTGGTTAGCTTATGAACTAGGGGAAAACTACTCGGACCAATCAACAAGTAAGGAAACATTTCCTTCTTACGCTGCTTAAAGAATCTTAACCGATCCAGCCAATGTTTCAAGTTTGAAAATATATTTATAAAAATAATATATAACAATTGATTCTGTCTATACTGGAATTACCTTTTGATCTGGTATTAGGTATTAATTGCCGCGTCTACAAAAGGCTTATCCTAATTTAGCTAAATTTTAGGCCTAACGTAGTTATTGCCCCCCACATTTACAGAAAAAGGTCAGTTTAAAATATATTTTGACCTGGTATAAGCTTAAATCGGCCCCGGGATACAAAGGATTATCCTAAATTTAGGACCTAAAGCTAGTTATTTTCAACACATTTTTAAAGGAGGAGGTCAGTTTTCGTATCTGGTAAGGAATGCGGGTTTGTTGTGTTTTCTCGTGAGGGATTGTCAAGTAATAATAAAGATAATAATAATGATAATAAAGAAAATCCGAATTATTTAAAAACTTTGAAATATTTTTAGTTAACATCGAGTGAATAATATAAATGTAAGTGAATAATTGTTATTTTTAAATAAGAATTTAGAAAGATTTTAATAAAATACATGTTATGTTAGCAGAGAAGAACTTATTTTGTTATTTTTATACTTATTACATGGCTAAAGATGATGTAAAGCAGTAAGTCAATAGAACAAAACGTGGCATAGCTTGGTGTAGAGGGGTGGCTAGGGGCTGACCTTACTGATTTACTGATTTTTGCTTTAAGGTACGTAAAAATATATGTTTTTAAATTAAAATTTCATAAAAATTTTAGTAAAAGTTATTTTAAAACTGATAGTTATAAAATTTATAAACAAAAAGTATTAACAGTTAATAATAAATTCTTTGTTCAAAGATAATGATTGATTTATTATAGAAGTTTTAAGAAACTTTGAAATAATTTTAGTTATATTTGAATGAGTAATATAAATGTACGTGTTTAATTAAAACATAAAATGTTTTAATAAATTATACGTTATATGTGTAAGTGAGTGTGCGTGTGTGTGTGTGTGTGTTGTGTGTGTGTGTGTGTGTGTAAATCTGTGTGTGAGTGTAAGTAAATCTGTGTGTGTAAGTAAATCTGTGTGTGTAAGTAAATCTGTGTGTGTAAGTAAATCTGTGTGTGTAAGTAAATCTGTGTGTGAGTGTAAGTAAATCTGTGTGAGTGTAAGTAAATCTGTGTGTGAGTGTAAGTGTAAATGTAAGTGTCTATGGGTAAATGTAAGTGCCATAGTGAATGTGTGTATAAGTGTCATAGTGAATGTGTGTATAAGTGTAAGTGTGTGTGTGTGTGTGTGTGTGACCGCGTGTGTATAAGTGTAAATGTAAGTGTCTATGGGTAAATGTAAGTGTCATAGTGAATGTGTGTATAAGTGTCATAGTGAATGTGTGTGTGTGTGTGTGTGTGTGTGTGTGTGTGTGTGTGTGTGTGTGTGTGTGTGTGTGTGTGTGTATGTGTGTTCTAAATAATAATAACAATAGGCATGAAGTAAATAACACTAAGTATAATAATAAAAATAAAATAATAAAAAAAATAAAAATAATAATAAAAATAAATAAAAATAATAATAAAATAAATAAAAAGTATTAAAACAAAATAAAAAACATAATGTTAATAAATATATGAGTTAAAGCAGTAAAACATATGAGTTAAAGCAGTAAAGCAGAGAAGTTAAAGCAGTAAAACATGAGTAAAAGCAGTAAAACATGAGTAAAGCAGTAAAGCAGTAAAACAAAAGCATACTAATCCCCCCCTTTGGTGTTAGGTAACACCTCTATTGATTTACTGATTTACTGCTTTAAGGTATGTAACGTTAATAAATATATGAGTTAAAGCAGTAAAACATATGAGATAAAACAGTAAAACAGGAGTTAAAGCAGTAAAACACAAGTTAAAGCAGTAAAGCAGTAAAACAAAAGCATACTAATCCCCCCTTGTGTTAAGTCAGCACCTCTATTGATTTGCTGATTTACTGCTTTAAGGTATGTATGTTAATAAATATATGATGTTAAGCAGTAAAACATATGTTAAAGCAGTAAAACATGAGTTAAAGCAGTAAAACATGAGTTAAAGCAGTAAAGCAGTAAAACAAAAGCATACTAATACCCCCTTGGTGTTAGGTCACACCTCTATTGATTTACTGATTTACTGCTTTAAGGTTTGTAAAGTATATGTTTTTAATAAAATTTCGTACAACTGTAGTAAAATAAAATGATTATATATCAGACACTCTGGATTTTTTTCTTCTTACATACAATTTTTAAAAATTTATAAATTAAAAAGTATTAAGTAAAAATATAAAAGATGTCTGTAATGAGGTAAAGTTTTAGGATCGCAAAATGTTTTTAATAAAAATGTTTAAGTATGAAATAAAAATGAATGACTCATAGTATATTTGAAAAGAAATTCTTTGAATAGTTTACATTGATATCATATTTTTCGTTCGCGCGGCGGGTCGCACCTGCGGGTGCGGTGTTCGACTGACTTTGTGCGGAGGGCGCATGCGGCGACCTGGTGTTCCAATTATGACCTAGGGGAAGACATTAATATTAACTCTGTTCTATGATGTGGGGTAGAGATGAGCCATCAAAGGTGATTTCATCAAAGATGAATCATCAATATAGATGGTATCAAAGATGACGTCATCAAAGATGAGTCATCAAAGATAAACCTTCAAAGTTGAGGCATCAAATGCTGAGGCATTTATGCTGGGGCATCAAATATCCGAGTGGTGTGAGTGTAAGTGTAAAGTGTATCTGTGTGTGGTTGTGAGTGTAAGTGTATATGGTTTAATGTAAGTGTCTATGGAGAGTGTAAGTGCTTATAAGTGTCATAGTGTGTATAAGTGTCATAGTGAATGTGTGTATAAGTGTCATAGTGTATGTGTGTGTAGGTGTGTGTGCAAGTAATATATATATATATATATTATACTTATATATAATATATATATATATATATATACTATATATATATAATATATATATATATATTATAATATATATATAATATATATATATATATATAATATATATATATTATATATATATATATATATAATATATATATATTATATATATATATAATATATATATATAATATATATTATATATATATTATATAATATATATATATAATATATACTATATATATATATATATATATATTATATATATATATATGATTAGTAATATATATATATATATATATATATATATATATAGGCTATAAGCGGTAGAAAAAATACTAACTGCATAGTAGGCAATCATTACATAGCACTTGTAATATACATCAATCGATTCCTCCATAACTTATTACCTAGGGGTAGACACCCATATTAGGGCTATTCTACTAGGCTCGGGAGGCTAGAAAAGGCTGAAAAAAGTGGGCACTCAGTTGGCGATCTATGTGGCACTCACCTGACACTATGTGGCACTGCACTTGGCACTGCTTGGCACTCACTTGGCACTCATCCTGGCACTCGTCTAATCTCATAGAACACTAATAGAACATCTCTAGATACTTCTTACGGTGATTGGGAACAATCAAAGCCCATCAAGTTAGCGTGGGTCAAAATTGACCAATGGTATCTGGTCAAGGTCAAAAGGGCGAAATATTCATGGTAAACAAGGTTAAGAACATCCAAAACGGGCTTAAGCCCCTAAAGGGTGGCCAAAAATTACCGTGGGGCAAAAATGACCCATGGAAGAAAAAATAGGGGGGCGTAAAATAAGTGGGGGAATATACGTACAACGGTTTGCTGCGCAAACCGTTTGGGCGGCAAGCCCTTCTTCGAAGGGGTTGCCTAAAATTAGGGTTGCCCAAAAATTAGGGGTGCCAAAAATACGTGGGCCAAAAATGACCCATGGAAGATCAAAGGGTTGTCGAAAAAAAAGGTCAAGGCCAAAAAGGTAAAGGCCCAAAAAGGTCAAGGTCAGGTAAAAAATTACCGTGGGCCAAATTGACCCATGGAAGCGCAAGGGTAGCCAATTACCGTGGGCCAAAATTGACCGATGGAAGACCAAAGGGTAGCCAAAAAATTACCGTGGGCCAAATTGACCCATGGGTATCTGGCAAGGTGGTCAAACAAGGTAAAGACACCAAAAAAAGGGCTAGGCCCCTAAAGGGTGGCCAAAAATTACCGTGGGCAAAATTGACCCATGGTCGAAAAATTAGGGGGGCGTAAAATAGGGGGGGAATACGTACAACGGTTGCTGCGCATTTTTGGCAACCCTTCTTCGAAGGGTTGCCAAAAAAATTAGGGTTGCTGCCAAAAAATTAGGGTGCCAAAAAATACCGTGGGCCAAAATGACCCATGGGTAGATCAAAGGGTTGGTCGAAAAAAGGTCAAGGCCAAAAAAGGTAAGGCCGCAAAA
>JABUQX010096484.1:15000-17575 GCA_015478945.1 Trachelipus rathkii
CCCCTCAATCCAGCAAGCTTCTAACAGTGACTGTACCTGCTCGCCTGCATTGAACTATTTACCCTACTACTTCATAATAGTAAAAAAGCAGTCCTCAATTCCAATCCTCCCTTCAAAATGCCATCAACAACCCTACTCCGAGCACTAGTTTTCAACCAACAAATAATGGAACCAAGTTTGTTCATCCTATACAAAGCTTGGAGAGCATTTCCTGCCAAGACACACTGTCCTACATCCCTCCGATGAGTTCGTCAAATTCATGTAAGGGGCCTGAATCTATGTCCCCTAACCTGTCTTCAACCTTACTCAATTTCCTGAAAAAGATATTCCTAAGCACAAAGAAAAGATTAATCATCAAACTAAGGATTATTATTCGCTAAAATACAAAACATTCGAATTTATGAAGCAAAATACATTGACCCCAGATGTTAAAAATGCAAATCGGAAGAGACGTCGTCATAAGTCTATCCTGAGATAAAAGCAGCGACTTCAATAGATTGTACGAAAACAAACAGCTATTGAATAACCCACCAACCAACCTTCTGATAGCTTGAAGGATTATTCCAGCTCTTCTGAATCATTCTATAACTCTTCTATCGAATTTCTTACCTCAGCGCTCCCTAAAGGATGTTATGTCTTAGCAGATGAAATGGATTATAGTTCCCAAATGAAGCTCTATTTCTAATGCTTCTTGCGCTTCTCAAAGGGATGAATGGAAAATCGTTCAACGCAAACACCTCAGGCGCCCAAAGCGTTCTAAATCTGTTGGTGGCACGAAAGGGGACCAAGAGGTTTCCCATCTTAACCCAAATTGACACGTTTCCAAAATCAAACACCTGATGGCTCACTGACAAAAGTCTCTAGCGTCAGACCTCCTTAACCCAACGGATCCCATATTGGATCCCAATATTGCAATTCCAAATTCTTTACAAAAAAGTGACACTTTTCCTGTGTCACCTACTTACACTGCACCCATGGAAACATTCCCATATTCTCCACGCATTTCTGAATCAGCTTGCTTGGCAGATGCTGATTTCGCTTCCATTCCAAAACATGAGCATTTTTACTGCTCTTTGAAAGACCAACCTATTCCAAACAATAAAATGGACTTGGTTGAGCTCAACTTACTTCGCATTCTTGGCGAAACCCCTCCACCAAATACCACTGAAAATTCACCACCAAAACCGGTCGTAAACCCAAAATCTCTGCTGTGCGTCTATTCCTTATCACTAGGATTTATTGCTCCTCCTCGTCGAGACTCATGTTTCAGTTTTTCCTCCCCATCTGAATCCACTTCCAACATCACTGGCGAATAGCAAAGACGGTGCCCTTGGCCCAGACATGCAGATATGATTTCGTACATTATGCTCCGTTATACCCATCCCATTGCTGGATCTGTATAACAGAATCTGTTATACAGCTTTTGTAATCCCAATTCCCAAACCTGGGAAAGATCCGAAGTTGGCGGACAACCAAAGACGAATTTCGCTGACCTGTCAGATTTGTAATTTAATAGAAAAAATGGGTTTAGGCCTCCTTCTCCCTGTTCTGAAGAGTCGCCAGGCTTTTTTAAACTTCCAGTTTGGTTTCCGCAAAAATCGTTTGACCGCGGACCCCTTTTTAATGAATGAGTACTCAGCAATTATGGGATGAGAAAACCAGGTGCTTTAAAAACTAGCTTGAAGCGTTCTTTTTTGGGGACGTGGATGGCCTAGTGGTTAGAGCATTTGGTGATTGTTAACTCTGCGACGCGGAGTCCAATGTTCGAATCCCGCTGATGGAGAGTAAAATCTCCTGTGACTCATTCATTTAAATAATTGCTGAGTACTCAAAGGCCCCTGGAAGCCTTCTCAACTGGTGGGATGATTCTTGGTGCCTTTTTTTACCTTGATAAAGCTTATGACACAACTTGGAGAAATGAGGTTTTCCTTAAACTCCACTCGCTCGGTTTCAGAGGACAGCTCCCTCACTTTATTAAATGCCTTCTGTCAAAACAGATCCATCCAGGTTCGGTGTTCTTCTGTTCTATCACGACACTTTACTCTGGATGAAGGCGTTCCGCAGGGCCGTGTTCTAAGTGAATTATTATTTGCTCTTGGATCTCTCGGATTAATTAAATGGCATCGTTACTTCTATCCCAGCGACGGTGAATTTTTCTCTCTGTTGATGACCTGGCGCTATATATTGCCGGTGCCAGGCTGTCATTTCTTGAAAGGCAACTTCAACTAGCTATTGAGGATATTTCACAATGGGGTAATTCCAATGGCTTCCATTTCTCACCCACGAAAATCTCAGCAGTGCTACTTAGGAAAAAGGGAGTCAACGAACCTGCCACCTTCCTCAAGCGAACCTAACCTTATATGGTTCATCCATTCCTGTAACTTTACAACTCAAATACGCAGCGCACATTAACTCCTGAAAACGACTTATCATTGCGTGCTTGCGCTGTTATGTTATCTTGCCTCAAAGTCTTGGTGTGCTGATCACAAGCACCTTTTACGTTTCCACACCTCCCTAATCCTATTGAAGCTGGAATAGGGCTGTGTGTTATATGGTCAGGTCTCCCCAACTCTGC
>JABUQX010096485.1:0-10000 GCA_015478945.1 Trachelipus rathkii
ATTATTATTATTTTCTACTTTTTTTTAATTTTCCTTTATTTTTTTTTTGTTTTTTTTATTAAAACTTATTCATATTTTAAGACTTAATTATATTTCTTTTTTAAAATTTATTATTTTTTTTTTTTTTTCATATTAATAAAAATTATCTTTTTATAAATTTTTTAAATTTCTATATTCAATTTTTTTAATTTTTAAATTTCTTATTTTTTTTAATTTTATATTTAAATTTTTTTTTTAATCTTATTTCTTTATACTTTTTTATTTTTTTTAAACCTTAATTTTTTTTTTATTTTTTTTTTTTTTTTTTTTTTAATTTTTTTTTTAAATCTTTTCTTTATTTTTTTTTTTTAATTTTTATTTTATTTTATTTTTATTGTATTTGTTATATAAATTTTTTATCGTTATTTATTTATTTTTCTTTTAATTTATTTTTTTTTTTTTAATTTTTATTTAATTAATTTTTTACTTTTTTTTATTATATCTTTTTTTTTATTTTTTTTATATTTTTATTTTTTTTTTTTTTTTTTTTTATTTTTTTTAATATTTTTTTTTTTTTTTATTTTTTTTAAACTTTTTTGATGATTTTTATCTTCTTTTTCTTAATCTTATTAAATATTTCTGTTTTTATTATTAAATTTTTATTTAATTCTTTTTAATCTTATACTTTGTTTTAAATCTTTCTTAAATATTCAATTCTTTTTTAATTATTTATTAATTAATATTTTTATTTTTTTTTTCATTATTCATTTTATCATTTTTTTTAATTCTTTCTTTCTTTTATTTTTTTATAATTATCTATATTTTACTTTTTTATTTAATTTTTTTTTTTTCTTTTTTTTTTTTTTAATAATATTTTTATTTTTTTTCATAAATATAATATTTTTCTCTTCAATTTTATATTTTTTAAATTTATTTTAACTTTCTAATTGGCGTTGTCCACAGCGCCGCACGCCTCTTCACCTTCTATATTTCCTCCCAGCTTTCTCTTCGCATATTGGTCAAGAATTTCGAGAATAATAACCAATATTCTCTCTTTTTTTACTTTCTTTTTCCTATTTCTTTTTATAACCCTTCACACACATAATATTTACTTGTAATTCGTTATGTCTGAATACTTTTTCTCCCCTCACGCCTTTCTTTTACTCCCTATATACCTCTCTTCTTTCTCTATATTTCACTTACTGCCCTCTTTTAATTCTCTACTATCCCTCCTCTCATCTCTTCTCACCTTAATATTTCATAGTTCTCTTCACGTTTCTTCTTTTCCATCTAAATACTTTACCAGCTCTAATACTTCGTAGCCCTCCCAACTGGTTATGATAGTAAATCATATGGTTGGGAATAAACTTACTTGTGCATAGAAAAGCGTACTTGTTGTGAATAAAAAAATGTACTGTTTGTGAGACCCAAGATCCGGAAGTTGATAGCACTACGTAATTACGATGTATTCGAGTCCATAAGCTTGATAAATATATATAATTAATGATGATTATTATATTTATATTATGGCTGTTCTTAGGTGAATAACACTGTAATGATTAGTTATATATATATAATATATATATATGGATCAGCTCTTCCTAGAAGGCAAAATCATCTCTCACAATAACTTGCAACAGTACGCTGGAAAAGAGGAACTGTTTCATCTTCGCATTTCGGTATCGTGGCTGAAGTCATATTTCTTATGTGGCGGAAGATAAAAGTGTATAAAAGAAAAAAAATATTAAGGGAAAATGACTGCCTCTGGGAGGCAACTACTCAAGCTACAGACCCGTATATAATGGATGAAACTCGGATACATTTTTGGAATCCACTTCATTGACGTTAAGAACTTTGTTAGTATGAATGAGAGTGAAAGGGAAGATGTAAAAAATTATAGTAAAATAATAACCAAATATAACCTTGACAATTAATTTTCCCTTTTCTATACCACTTTTTTATTCTTTGTATAGTCATAACATGCATTAGGAGAGCCTGTATGTTAGAGATCTGAATAAATGTTGTTGTGGTATTAGCTCGTATTGTAACGATGTATTAGTGTAATTGTTTCTATTAAAATTTTGGACTTCTGTGTTTTATATAAGATGTTTTTAAACTGCCAAGAGGTCGGTAGAACTTATACGCGAGCCTACACCATCGTTGGCAGGTTAACGTCGGCCTACCCCCTTGTCTCTTTCAGGAGTGGTGACGCACTACTTAGCAACGTTAGGATCTCCAAGTACCAACTTTTTTTCTCCTAGTGTTTTTGAAGCTAGAGGTTCTCGCAAAACCTCAACTGCTCTTTGGGGTAATATTAGGTTATGTAATTGCTCGGTTAGTCGCTGAGAGTGGTTTACATACTGCCCTCCCTACGGGATTCTGTATGGAAACGTAAATGTTCCTCCCCTGTAGATATCGAATCGCTGTCGCTGCACTCGTACCCATCGCGTTTTCTAGTTGTACCCCGTTACACTCACCTTTATCATTCTATACATAACCTTTTACTTCTTCTTGTATATTACTGGGTTTATATTATAGCTAATATCTATTAGATAACAAAATAAGGGTGACGTAATAATAAAATATGAGTAATATATATATATCAGTAATGTAAATTAATATATAGGTTAACTACGTGAGATAGTAGTTATCGCGAATACTCTCACTCGTATTGCTGATTATATATAGAGTCACTCATATAGTTAATTAGTGATATGATATATGTAACTTCATGATAGTTGAGATGATAGAACGCTATAATCAACATGTCGTTATTTGTGTGGGCCGTGAGCTTATGACCCTCTATCATTTAGTAATAATATGTATCATGACTGTGAGATATATATAGTTCAAAAGCATAGGGGTATATATATCTATACGCTCTCAAAACGTTTCATATTCGACGTCTCAAGATATCCCATTTACTACGCGGATGTCCAGCCATCAGCCGTCCCCCCAAAATAAAGATGGGCACAATTTTTCTATATGTTTAATTTTTTATTTTTGGTGCCAATATCTTTAATAGAATACATTCAATCCATTATAAAAAATTTGTAATCACCACCCTCTCTCTTATAACAAGTGTCAGACAATGATGAAGTATTCTTTGAACGGATATGATTTTTTTTTTTTTTTTTTTTTTTACATTTTTCTCGGTAAATTTTGCCAGGATTCCCAGCAATGGATTCCTTTTCCCGGTAGCTGTTGTAGTTTTGGTTGAGATATGATTGTGGTTCTACTTTCTGAAACGAGGTCTGATTCCTCTTTTCGAAACTTACTGGCATGCCTTCTTTATATACGTATTCAATAGATATATTACTATGTACTCCAATGTTACGATGGCGCTACCGCCATGTGTGAGGATTAATTGTAGGGGTATACTGGCCTCTCATCACCTCAATAATCTATAATAATATAAAGACCTTATTAGTAAGCTGAAGAATTAGTATATTTTGTATAGTAGGATGCTACAATTTACGGTATAATATATATATAGATATATAAATATTATTATATATATATAGATATGGGATTTCGACACCCTTTCAAAGATAGTTGAATGAATCCCCTTGGTTAGGTTCTCTCTCGGTATACGCGGAGTTGTTTCGTTAAGGTACTTATTATTAATATTAGTGAAATTTTAATTTTTATAAGTTATACCTATGTATAATAAGTTTAGGAGAGACTCCGGTATATATTTATATATCATATTATATTATTATACAAAGTCATTGGAATTATTCATCACGACTCGTTGAGGTAAAGAAACTATAGAAGTACTTCTTAATGCATTGTGTTAAGCATTGTTATTTCGTTGATAATCAAAAGACATATACTCTGATGGAGATTAATCTAGAATTGCAATAAGCAAGAGGCTGGCTTGCATGCGTTATGAAGTATTTTATAGTGTTAAGTTTGTGATAGTAAAGTGAGACATTTTCTCTTATATTTCCATTTACTGAATACCTTTTTAGTATTTTACACAAACGAAATCTATGGATATTGTATATGCTCCTGTACGATTAAGTTCATCTCTGCATTCGACAAATGTTGAAAAATGACACAGTATTGCAACTAATACTCTTGGAACATGAGATTTGAAGATGAGAACTGTGTTACTCAAAAATATAAAAGACGATAGTGTTGATGGATTCAATGTAACATAGCAATATTAAGTGGAAAGAGAAATTCGAGTTTATCACCTGAAAACGTTTAAATACACAGTTATATAATCCAACATATTTGAAACATATTGTTCAAATGCAAAAGAACGTTTTATGTCTTTTATTAATTTGGAATGAAAATCAAACTTTTGAATGGCGAAAAATTTAAATACACAATATTAGTTTTCTAGAAAGGCTTTTCTAGTTTCTTAAAAGATTATAAAGTATTCAGCGAATTATAATATTTATTGACTTTATACCAAGTCTTTAGGATTGAATTTGATTTGTTATTTCGCTAAGACTCCGAGACACTAAATGTTTGCTTAATAGTATAAATGTGTGACGTACTAGTGTGTGAGAGTATCAATTTTATTTAGATGATAGATAATATCAAAAGATGCACTTGTAAGGATTATTAAGGACTCTATGACATATATTTGTTACTTGTACATCATTTTTGACATTATACCAATATCAAGTGCGAGGTGATTGAGCGCTCATTTTAGCACACTCTCAACGACACACTAGAAATGATTACTCTATGAATATCAAACTGAAGTGAAAAGTATGAGAAACACAAACTTGCAATTCCTTATTAGATTAAATAGAAATAAATTTAAGAAACATGGAAAATAAGAAATTTTGTATTATGAATATAATTTAAATTAGTAGGTACTTATTTTAAGACTGTTTTAATAATTTTAATGTTTCCATTTATGCTCTTATCTGTTCACTAATTTATTTAAAGTATAGTAAGTTATTTCTCTAATTTTAGTATTTTAATTCGCGGGTTATATACGTTGATTTAGATCTTGTGTCGTAGTACTAAGGTTATATACTGGCTCTCTTTATGTATATGTTAGAAACTTAAATAGTTTTGTTATATATAGATATACGTGTGTAACTTAGGTTTATGATTATAATATATTATATATATATATTGATATATCTGATTGTTAAAACGGGCATATATTAGTGATGATTAAGTTTTTATAGCTGTTACTGTATATATTATAATAATATTGTTATAGAAGTATATATTACTATAACTATGATGTACTTAGACTCTCTGTGAGATATTATTTTGATTTCCGTTTGTCACAGCTAATTCGTTGTTTATAATACTCTTAAATTCGATGTTATAATATGACTTGAATATCTATATATATAATATAGTATATATATATCGAATACACTTTGCATGAAAATAGCCTTCCAATTCTTAGTTGCCTAAGTAATGATGCTTGTATATATTTTTGACATATAGGTTACTAGGATACTTTTGTATTTATAAGTATATTACAATACATATATTTCAAATGATTTTTAATTTCATAAGTGTCTATAGCAGTCTTGAAAATTTATATATATGTAATGTGGAACATGCCGAAGTCAGCTTGTATTTACCATTATTTGAAATCTTGACTGTATGACTGGAGTATATATATATATATATATATATATATGATATATCATAGTATATCCTAAGATTTAATATGTTTATTATTATATATATATTTTATTCATTAATATTCCATTTTATAAATTATTATATATAAGTACTCTATGGTATAGTTATATTATTTTATATGATAGTATTATATATATAGATTATATGACACTTTTTATAATAATTAGTTATAATTTAATTGTTTATAATAAATAATATATATAATAATTTATATATATATATAATATTATAGGCTTATGGGGTAAAATGTATAATTATTAAGTTTATAGTATACGAATATTATTAAAAGAGTATATATCATATATATATATATATACTATACAATTACCGAATACTGGAGAACTGTATATTTTATTAGTATTAATACGTTAGTATTATATATATAATGAATAGTATATATATATATATAGTAATATATATAATTAGTACTTGAGAGACAGAAGGATATATCATATATTCTAATAGAACAAACGAAACAGATTATTTGGTAACGTTAATTAGGTTAGGACAGAGTCTGGGTATGTATTTTTGAGTAATATATATAATATATGTAAATAGTATTTTTTAAGTATTGTTCTTATATTAATATATTATGGGTAAAAATAAGTAAGTTTTGTGTTATTTACTATACCATTATATTGAATTTTGGTGAAATAGCTCTGGTCTCTGTTATACTCGAATTGTATTATTATAGGGCAACGTCGCTTATTGTATTTTATATAAAAGTTAAATAATCGTATGTAAATAACTTAGTAGATTAGTTAGTTAGCTAGTTAGTAAGTTCATTAATAGGATTGTTAATTTTTTTTTTTTTTTATAGTTTTGTTTGAATTATGTATTAACTTATATAAAACTAATGTTTTTATAAAAAATAAATGTATATTGATCTATATATTTTGTATTATATTGATTATATATAATATGTATTGTATTATATTTATTATTATATGGCACAGTTATAAGAAATAAGTGAAGTTAGAAATAGTTTATTAAAGTTTAGTATAATAGTATTATACAGCTATCAGGCATTGGAATATTTTTGTCATATAGTTTAGCAGATTTTACGTCAGGTTATATAAGGCATTTTTACTGAATAATACTTTTTTAGAATAAAAAGATCAACAATATGTTAAATATATAATAAAAAATTTTATAGTTTTATAATCATAAAATAATTTATAACATACTTTATATATTTTATTTATAATGTTAATGTTTAGGTATATATTAATACTTCAATTTCCTGAAGGAATATATGACTTTAAATCATTGAATAGGCTAAATACTTTATTTAATATATAATATTGACTATAAGTAATATAAAAAACTTAATTATATGTAAACTAATAATAAATTAGTTTTATTACTATTTTATATTGAACAATGTTCTATATAATAGATTTATTTATGGTTTTAGAAGATAAGATTATCTTTAGTGAAGCTTCGTATGATGAAGAGATACGGGTTGTAGAACCGGCAGATGTGTTACGCATGCTTCGTTCAAGGTTAGACAATACTCTCGTACATAAAATCGATTAAGTTGTTATTTTAGGTGACTTTAATCCTAACTTAATTTCCAATGACTCGTATAAATCTCGTCTTTAATCATAATTTGGTTCACGGGGATTCCGGGAAGGGTTATTATAAAGGTTTATTATACTATAATATACATGTATAGTTACTAATGTGTGTATGATATATGCTATAATGTTGTGCGTAATTATGTATTCATAAGATCTATTGGATATTATATATAGATAATTTTTACCTTATAAAAAATCAAGTAAAGATAAAGCATTAAAATATATCAAATGACTACCGAACATCTCGGGTACAACTTGTAGCAGAGTTTTCTTTATGACACACTTTGAAACTTTTGCGTTATTGAAAAAATTACATACTGTCATGCAACAAAATAATGACGTATCAAGTATCAAGTACGGCAAGATAAGTTAAATAACGAATTGGGTTTATCCTGTGCTTCGAAATATCTAATAGTCTAGAGTGATCTCTATTTGTATAGTGACAAGAAGAGAGAAATAAAAAAAAGATATCTCAATATTGAAAGAAAAAAAAAAATAATATATTAATAAAAGATGTGAAATCTGTCAAAATTAACCTCTTACCATCTCATAGCACAGCGAATAAAGATGAATGTACATTTACTCTCTGAGAAAATATTTCATAGGTAATAAAGTAATTGATTTTAGCTCCGGACACTGTTATAACAGAAAAGAATATTTTAATAAGATAAAAATCAAGATAAATAATAGAATATTGGCTATTTTTTTTTTATAAATGGGTGAAGCAGGGATTGGCATTGAGAACTAGAATATAGGAGAAATATAATATATTATATTATATTATTTATATTTGTAAAGGTATTTATTGGGCTCATTATAGGGGTTGCTGTCAGATAGTCCCCTGGTATCGCAGGGTGTAACCATTAGCGGCAGAAGGCACGCTTGATTTTGCTTACCTCGTACATTTATGCAGGGGCTGAGGAACCCACGCTACGTACACCATTCACCATAATACAAGAATGCGGAGGTCTACTCACGCGTGACTTTAAGCCCCCCCGTGAAGGCGTGCTGAGGAATTAGTTTCCACTTCCCGTAGACTTCCTCGGACTTCTTACTAGAGGTCGACCGATCAACCGATCTCGCTGAGCTCTCGTTGCTAGTAAATGTTAATTGTATCCTTCATTTCGCGGATATAGTATCCTAATAACTGTGATTGTTCCTCGTGTAGTTGAAAAAAAAGCAAATTTATAGAAAAGTCTTATTATTTTAACGGCAGTAAAAATAACAAGGTCTCTACAATAGCTCTCTAAATCATATTTACTATAATTATTAACAATAATTTTTAATTTTATTTTATTTTTTTTTACATTTTCCTCATGTAAAATTTTACAGGATTTCCAAAATTTTTTTCATTCCTCTTCACTGTAGCTATTGTAGTTTATATAATGATTATTTTTGATTTTTTTTATTCTAGTCCTCAACTGAAATGTTAGCCAGTTGATAATTTTTTGCTCACAGTATTGTTGTATTTCACATTCTAAATCAGCATTTAGCTCTCTACTTGTAGTGTGTTTCTGGATAAATGAGTTGTATTCTCTCTAAACTCTGGTTATCCTACCTATAGTAGGTATATTAGGTGCTATGGGAATAAAGGATGTAGTTCAGGTTAATTTATATTATAAATATATATATATATATAATAGGTGTTGTAGCTATTAGTTAAACTCATAGAGATATTAGTAATATTAATATAAAGTGAATTTGTTATCCTATTACTGTTTATTATATATATACTATATTCATATGATTATAAGTATGTATGTTGATATTTATATATAATTTAATAATGTATTATAAGGATATAAGTAATTAGTAAAAGATTTATATAATAAAATATTTATAATCGATATTTGGATCGTGTACAATAAAGTACCTTGTATTTATCTCTTCTTCGCTGTATATATATATATTGTTGTGAGGTGTTTGAATCAGATGTAGATATAAAGTTGTTCACAAAATAATAGCTGAAATGGGTTCCTATTACCTAGCAATTCAGACTTGCAATATACGCGTTCTCTCACCAGTCATCAGTGATCGAAATTCAAAGCATAATCAGATCTCTGAGCAGGGCTATCTATACCTACGCAGGGTCAGTACCCCAGTTCCCCCAGACATTCTTCAAATAAAAATTTAGGTTCACTTAAGGATAACTTAGCTGGAGTGATCAGATCATTTCCATGCAAAATACATGGGAGGGCCCTTCCATGATCGTCAGCACAGGGGTCAATGTGGATGTCCTTTCTGAACTGGCACTGGTTGGCACACTTATCTCCGGTATAATATTATAGCAATATGGGTGGAACATGGAACTATATTTGTCCTGGAAATTCTGACAAAAAGAGCAATAAAAGAAAGGTTGACCGAAACCTTTACCTGTTCTCTATTGACTATGAAGAGATTTTCGAACCACTAAGACCCAAGGACTTGATTGAGGTGTTTGAAAATTGAAACAGTGGAAGGGAAATTAGATTAATTAAAAACCCCTATCGGAGACAATAGGCATATAGTGAGGTAGAGGTTGATTAACCAGAATGTCATTGTTTCGAGAGGAGTATCCAACAAGGTATGTGACGTCACCAGATTTCTTCACCGTTATAGTGTTAACATATTTTAAAGAGACCTACCACTTAAGCCGAAAATAATTATAAAATTGGCATCAATAACCTCAGCCTACGGTGCGTGTGCTATAAATAACTTTTGATGCGGTCACACACAGTGTCGAATGCGCAATCCAGTGCCGTCCCCTACTTTAATTCTCCAGTTGCCCTACTAGTCAATCCCTAGCTAACACCAGGCCTACTCCT
>JABUQX010096485.1:17500-22500 GCA_015478945.1 Trachelipus rathkii
GTAATCAAAATGAACAATATTATTGAACATCTTATGTGTAAGGTAGGAGCAACATTAACTACTTGAGACAAAACTAGGTCTTCATAGATTTATTCAAATAAACAAGATGTCATTGAACGTAAAAAAAATATAATGTATATAATCTTGTTAGATGATCACATTTTGATAATCTTGCACGTGCAGTAAATATTTATACCAATATATTTTCTTTTGTTGTTTATGAAATTGTAAACTTCAGTTTTTAACAAGTCCATTTTTACAATGGAGGTCTGCAACAATCAGTCTAATCCCCTGGTTTTGTCAGTGAACATGGATTGTTCCTTGATCTTTTAGAGGGAGTCAAAATTTAATCTATTCTTGACCACTCAATAGTTTTATTAAAATGCAATAGAATACCACTATCATAGTCAATCTGATCCCTAATTCTTATTTCCGAAATATTTTAAGTATATCATGGGTTTAGCTTTTTAACCTTAAATATATTTAACATTTGCACTTCAAGCAAACTATTAGTTAAAAATATAACAAGATTTATTTGTTTAATGTTTTTCAATTCTTTCTCATGTATATTTATGTGAAGGGGATCATTTAGCAGACATCTTTTGAAGACGACATAATTGGTTGTGTTAACTAAAAAATAAAATATTGTATTAGTGGATGTCAAGCCATAAAAAAAAGAAGAGAAGGACTTATGATGCTACTTTGTAGGACTATCACATTCCGTTTTAACAGTTTCTGGTGTAATTTGATATATTAGTACCTGTAGCTTTATATTTTGTTATTTAAAGGGATTAGGAGGAAAAATTAATTTTAATTTATTCCGTAGCATACTATATGCTAATACATCTCCATCTAATTTATTTTGAACGAGAGTTTATTTAAAAAAAAAAAAATAAATAAATTGCGTCGTATTCATACCTCATTCGATAGGTAGTTTGCTGTCCTGGAAACGACCTATTTTAACCATACCTTTAGTAGTAAACTTATATATATAATATATATAATATATATATATAATATATTTATATATATATATATATATATATATATATATATATATATATATATATATATATATATATATATATATATATATATATATATATATTATATATATATATATATATATATATATATATATTTATCTGATCTTCCTACTGGAAGGACGTGTTTAAAAATTACTCTTAAATGAGTTGGTTTTTGGTGATCCATCGTATCAGTCCTCTCGTTTGGAACTTTGTTAAAAACATCGATTTGTATTAACTAAATAGTTACGAATTATTAATATTCTCGTTTAGACTTTGGTCGTTAAAAAATAAAATAAGTAGATTTATCGTAACCTTAAGGTTGAGATTAAACAAATTGAATATTTACAAGTTAACTAAGAAGAGCTTTGAATTTAGTTACTAGAATTTATTTATTGTTCTGAAACTGATATTGATTGTGATTTTGTAAATATTAGTTACGTAAATATCTTAAACCCTAACATATCGTAAGCAAGATATTTAACTATAGTAACTTAGAACAAACCCAACTTAAAGTGCAAATAAAGGAATATTGTTGGAAAGAAATTAAACATTGTAAATTACGAATTCCTATTGCGACTTATAAGTTGAACTTTGGAATCGAGTTGATGATACATCCTTGAGTAAATAGTGAATTTAGTTACTAGAAATTATTTATTGTTCTGAAACTGATATTGATTGTGATTTTGTAAATATTAGTTACGTAAATATCTTAAACCCTAACATATCGTAAGCAACATATTTAACTATAGTAACTTAGAACAAACCCAACTTAAAGTGCAAATAAAGGAATATTGTTGGAAAGAAATTAAACATTGTAAATTACGAATTCCTATTGCGACTTATAAGTTGAACTTTGGAATCGAGTTGATGATACCATCTTTGAGTAAATAGTGTATTTTCTTCGTCATCTTAGATTTATAAATAAAAATAACGGACAACAGGATACCATTACTATTTTTCCTTCAACTCGAAAGGTGTAAACACGTTTAGAATTATAAACAGTCAACGTTATTGGAAATTGCCATCATAAGAGAAGAATCTTTTTGGTCAAGGAGCAAACTATAATAACTTGTAATATTATTGGTAATTGCTGGTATTTTACAATTATAAAGATTCGAAAAATTTAAGAATACTATGAAAGGGGCAGAAGAAGGGAAAAAAATATATTGTAATATTTTAAAGAATTTTAAATAATTAAATAAAGATTTTAATAGATAAATAAAGTTTTAACGGGTGTAAATTTTAAAGAAAAAAAAAAGAAAAGGAGAAAAAAAAAAAAAAAGTGTAGGAATAAATATAAATTGATAGAGTGTAGGTTTTAACCTTTTATATTTTATATTATCATTTTAACCTTTTCTTGTAATTATTGTTATTATTGTGGGTATATTTTGGTGAGCGGATGGGTGGGTGGCCTTAGGTGTTGGGAAGTGCCTAGGGGGGGAGTCCCACACGAATGCTGCAGACCTGAGTGAGAATATAAATAGAAGAAGGGAAAAAGAAGGGAAGGAGAGAAGGTGTAATTAGGGTGGGATAGAACGTGAGAGGGGTAACAGAGGAGTTGAGAGAGGCATAAAGTGGGGTATTAGTTTTAAAATGAAAAGGTTGGATGTGCTAAGGGTTAACGAAAACTAATGTCTGAAGGGTAAAGAGAGGGGATGACTATTGGAAAAATCAAGGGTATGATATCAGTATGAACCGAGAAGTGAGTGGCGAGGGATAGGTGGTGGGAAAATTATGTTATTGAGGAATAGATTGTGTTGGGATAAAGGTAAGGTTTGTGCATAGCCAGTGGAGTTCGAGGATAATTGGGTTAAAAGTGAAATTCGGGGAAATGTGGTTTTTATCAAGCCGCATTTAGCCACCAAGGATGGAATTGGAGCGGAGGGAGGAGGAGAGGAGAAAGATTTTTTGGGTGAGTTGAATGAGTGTTGGGAGTTTTCGGGGTAAATGATAAAATAAAATTTGTCCTATTGGGAGATTTGATAGAATGGCAGGGAGTGGGAAGGGAAGGGGGGTGGGAAAGAATAATAAAGGATCCCATTTGGGGTAGGGGAGAGGAATGTTAAGGGAGAAAGTCTGTTAGAGTTGTGTGTTGAAAGAAGAATGATAGTGGGGAATACTTGGTTCAAAAAAAGTGAAAATCATAAGTATAAATGGAAGAGTGAGATAACGGGGGGGAGGGCGGTACTGGATTATGTGTGTGTAAATGGGAAGGATAGAGGCAGATAACTAGATGTAAATGTATTTAGAGGGGCGGGGAGGGGGATATCGGATCACCATTTGGTGGTTGCTAGGATAAGTGGTGTGGGAGGAGAGGTGACGTTAGGGAAGGGGGAAGAAAAGAGAGATAGAAGTTGATAAAGGTGGAAAAATTGGAGGAGACAAGTGTGTAAGAGGGAGTTTAAGGGAGAGGTTGGACAGGAATAGGTGGAGAGAGACATGAGAGGGGACGGTAATTTGGGGGAGGTGAGGGGGAGTGGATGAAAATTAAAGAAGGCAGTATGTGAAGAGGCTAGATAGGGTATGTGGAAATAAAAAAAGAGGTTGGGTTGCAGAGCAGAAGGAATAGGGAGTGAATGGTTGGAGAGAGGCGAAGGTGAAGGAGGTGGTTGAGAAAAGGAAAGGAGGCCTTTATGTTGAAATGGTTGGGAAGTAGGAGAGAGGAAAGCTGGGGAGGATTATAAGGTTAGAGTGAAAAAGCAAAGAGGGCGGCGGTGGAGAGGGGGCGAAGAGAAAAGAAGCAAAGATTGAAAATGGGGTAGAAAAGTACGGAAAATTTTGATCGGGGAGCAAGGAATGTTCTGGAAAGAAAGAGTAATAAAAAAAAGGAAAGAAGAACGGGGGGGTTGGGGGAGAGGATTAAGGGAGGAGATGGGGAGTGGATTAGGAGGAGGAAAGGAGAGGATAGGGTGAGGAAAAGGTGGGGGGAGTATTTTAGTGGATATTGAATGAAGTGGGTCTGGGGGAGGGGAGGAAAAGATTTGCAAGAAGGTGAGGAATGGTGAGTGAATTGGGGGAGGGAGGGGGAAGGAGAAATACAAATGGAGGAAATTAAATTAGGGCCTTGAATAAAGGAAAAAAAGGGAAGTACGCAGTGCGCAGGTCTGGATGGTGTGAGGATGGAAATGTTCAGAAGGGAGGTATTGGGGTGGAGGAATGGCTGTATAAGGTTATATATAATATATATGTTGGAGGAGTGGTGAGGTACCACAAGATTGGGAGGATGGTTGTTTTGGTTTTTTTCCCCTGTATAAGGGGAAAAGGGATAGGATGGAATGTAAATGATTTTTTTGTGGGAATTAATAGAGGTATTTGCCCTTTTAAAAGTTGTGGTAGGGAAAGGTGTAATGGGAATACTGATTGAGAGAGTGAGAGGTTTAACGGAGGGGGGAATGGGGGAAGAACAAGGAGGATTTTAGGGAGGGAAGAAGGTGTGTGGACCAAGTGTTTACACTAAAGATGCTTGTGGAGAAAAAGTATAGAGAGAAAGAGGGAAGTTGTAATGGGTGTCTTTTAGATTTAGAGAAAGCAAATATGATAGAGTGAAGAAGGGGGAATTATGGGGAGGGTGTTGAAGGAAAATGGAGTGGGGGGTAAATATTAGGTTAAAGGTAATTAGGGGCCTTTTATAGGAAAATAGTGTAGAAGAAGAATTGTGTGTGTGAGAGTGTTAAGGGGGGAGAGTGAGGATGTTTGAGGTGGTGAGAGAATTGAGGCAGGGGTGTGTATAATGTCGCCGTGGCTATTCAATTTGTGTATTTGAGAGTGTTTGCAGAGGAATGGTGAAGGAGGGGGAGGGGGGTGGAAGTGATGAATGGGAATGATAGAAGGGAAGTGAACATGAATAACGTTTGGCGGACGATATACTGCCCTAGTGGCGAAGAAAGCGGAAGGGCTGAGGGATTTGGTGAGGGAGTTTGAGAGAATTGTGTGGACTAAAAGGGGCTAAAAATAAATCCAGGTAAGAGTAAA
>JABUQX010096486.1:20000-27175 GCA_015478945.1 Trachelipus rathkii
ATATATATATATATCGGTATATTATATATACATATATATATATATTATAATATATATATATTATTATATATATATTATATAATATATAGTAACATATATATATATAAATATATATATATATATATTATAATATATATATATATATATACTATATATAAATAATATTATTTTGTATTATATTATATATATATATATATTATATATATATATAGTATATATATATATTTATATATATATACTAGTATATATATATATATATATTATATATATATTAATTTGTATATATATATATATATATATATAGAAATTATAATATATATAATATATATATATATATAATAATATATATATACTATTATAATTATATTATATTTATATATATTTTTTGTAGTATATTATATATAACATCATATATATATATTTATATAATATATACTAATATATATATATATATAATAAAATTATATATATATTATTATATAATAGTATATATATTTTAATATATATATATATATATATATAATTATAATATATATAAGTATAATAATATATATATATTATAATATATATATTATATATATAGTATATATATATATATGATACATTTATATATATATATTATATATATTATTTAATATGTATATATATATATATTATACTATATATATAGTCTATAATATATATATATTATATTATATATATATATATTATATATATATATATATATATATACTGATATATATATATTTCTGCCCCTGGCCCACCTTTTTGGAGGCCACACACCGCCTCCATAAAGGCGCCACTGCTCTTTTTGGGCGGTTCCATTAGGTCAAGGAAGAGAAGTTACAGCGAGAGGTGGTAGGGGCGTCGTGGGCGGCACTCCAGAAGGAAGTTGCCTACATTGTGTCCTTGGATATAGCGACATCGTAGTGCAGGATAGCGAAGATAACGTTGTCAAGTTTGAATCTGAAATTTATTTTGCATAAGATTTGGGTGGTGGCCTGATCTGCTCCGGGCGAGGTTAATGTTTGTTTCTTCGGTACAGTGATTCTTGCCTGTAGGGGAAAGAATGTTTTGGGATTGGGGTTTTTGTTTAGTAATATTTGTTAATTGGAGCCAATTTGGTAGATATGTGTTAGTTAATTGTGTGTGGATGTGAGTGAGAACCAAGACCTATTTGGGGGTGGGAGGAAATGTTGTTGTACGATGTCATTATAAAGTTTTGCTGGTGAGGAGGGGGGGATTTTAGTCTGTGTCGGGGGGGTTGGAGAGCATTTGGTGGCATGGATTGGTTGGATTGAGTGTTTTCTGGAAAAATTGTGTATTGTGTCCCTACCATTTTCAAGTGGGTAGGGATGGGAAGAATGTGTGTCTCGTCATGTAAGTGCTGGATGGGGGTTGTTTTAAGTAGCATCAGTGATTATTCTAAAGGGCAGTGTTTTGTGTCAACTTTAGTTTAGCTTGCTTAAGTTGGATTGTGAATAGTGGCTCGAGAACCATGCTGGGGAGAGCATAGTTTATATTATTTCTTGAGGAGTTGTTTTGTAGATTGTGGTAAGGCGTCGTGATGTTTTCTGTCCGCTGAGTTGTGTGGGACGAGAGTTTCGGAGGGTTTAAATTTCGTTCGGTTGACGGAAGTAATTTGGGTCGATGTGTTGAAGAAAGTTCATATGTGTGTCGTAAGTGAGTCTAATATTTTTGGGTTTGTTTAGGGGGAGGGGGGTTGTTGTTCAGGTAGACTATTGGGTGGAATGAGGATTGGTGGCGGTCTGTGGGTAGGAGGATGGAGGATTTAAGGGGGAAGCTGTTCATTCTATTGGTGAGTAGCCAAGTTTCTAGAGTTGTAGATATCTTGGGTGTGTTTGGGTGGCCTGTGTTTACAAGTGATGTTGGACACAGATTGATATCGTGCTGCGTAGTAAGTTAATATCTGTGGATTGTTTGTGAGGGTGGGCAGATTCTGCTGTAGGAAGCAGAGTTGAAGAAGGAATGGAGAGACGAATGGCGCCCTGTGGTACAGCCGTTTTGTAGTTTAATGGATTGTGAGAGGGTGTTTTTATGGAGGACTTTGGCATATCTACTTGTAAAGAAATTTGAAAAGCAACTTTTTTATCATTGTTTTCTAGGGGGGATTGAAGGAATTTTTGTATAAGGATGGTACTGTGGGGAACAGTGGTCAAAGGCTTGTTTTGTTCGATGGCTGTTAAGTTGGCTCTGTGTGATGGGATTGGTGAAAGCTATTATTCATGTGTTGTGTGATGGGAGGGGGGTGTTGTTCGTTTGAAGTGATTGGCGTTTAAATCCATGTTGGAATTCTGGGAGGGTGTGTGTGGGGATATTTTTTTAATATTAGTGTCTCCAGCAGTTTTGCTGATGTGGAGAGAACGAGAGATTGGGCGATAAGGAGGATGGGGGATTGGTCTTTTTGGGGTTCAATTTTGGGATAATGAATGCTTGTTTCCAGATCGGGGGAATGTAGTTGAGTTTCCAAAGATTTGTTAAAGATTGTCTGTGATGAGGAGAATTGCTTTTTCTCATCCTAGGTGTTTCAGGTGGAAGTTTTGAGATTGAGTCTAGGTCATTGTTAGCTGTGAATTTTACGGGTTTTGATTGTCTCTGATAACATTTGGTTGTAAAAGGAGGTGGAAGGTTGTGATCTGAGGGAAGTTTTTTGAGTTTGTTTTTTTGTTAACCTATTAATGGGGAGAGTTGGTTTACGGGAGATATTAGCGTAGTTTTTGCGAGGCTGTCTGCTTGCTGTTTTGAGGAAGGGATGGAGTTGTGCAGGCAAGGATGGGGATGCTCGTTGTGAGGGAGGGGTTTTTGTTTCTGTGAGCTTGTTTAGTTTTTGATAACACTGCCAGTTTCTTATTAACTTATCGCGTGAGATGTTTTTTTGTAGGTATATTCTGTAAACTTGTTAAGTAGTGTTAGGTGGTTTATGAAGATTAGTAGAGCTGAGCTGTTGTAGGTTAGTATATTGGTTTGTGTTAACATGTGGTGTAGTGATTCTGAGTTTCGGAAGGGAGTGTTCTTTGTTTTTATAAGTTGACTCGATTTGGGGGATGTTTGGATTGTAGGATTTCTTTCTGTGACACTTAGGGTATGTAGAAGATATGGCGTGATTTGATGAATTGTGTTTGTATTGTCCATGTAATTGTGTGTAGGGTTTAGGTATGGCGATTCGATATGGGTTAGCTAAATTCTGTCCATGTTAGGCTTTTTTTGTAGTTAGTGAAATGTGGTGGTCTTTGTTGGGAAGATTTGGTGGGGGAGGTTCAGAGATAATGTATGGATAGAGAGCTGTGTCTGATTGTAGGTCGGCTGGTTGTGTCGCCAGGTTAGTCTTGATGTATCGGGGGGGGGGGGGGGGGTAGGAAGGGGGAATCAAAATGTGACGTCTGGTGAGGTGGGGGATTGGGTTGGCTTTGGAAGAGAGATTTCTGGTGGGGACGTTTTTTTGAGTTAGAGGATATTCATGGGATTCCAATGTCATTAAGGATATGGTTACCCCGGGGATCCGATGGTAGGTCTTCGTACCAGGCAAGTGTGGGTTGGGGCATTTAAGTCGCCTGCCAAGGAATAAGAATTTGCGGTACATGTAGCTATTGTTGAAGGGGGGGGTTGGGAGGTTGTTTGAGGGTGGGTTTGGGGTGGTCGTGTGGCGAATATAAACGTTGAAGATGTTGTAGTAGGTGGTCTTGTTTCAGGAGTATTGACAACGATGGTATCTTTATTATCCGCGGCGGGGAGTGGCGTCGGAAGTGTTTAGTAGTTGTATTATGATATGGTATGCTGTTGTGGATCAGTGTTAAGGGAGTGGTGAGGAGGTTGGGCAAGGGAATATAGTGGCATCGATAACCATAGAATGTGGAAGAGGGTGTTTTGGAAGAGGAGGGCTTCATGTTCATGATTGCTATGTTGGACTTTGTGTTTTTTTCAGGAATGGTTCGTTCCTATGCATTTGTTGGTTAAGCCATTTATATTGAATTGTAGTATGTTGAGTGTTTGGGATTAGGTTTGGTCGGAAGGCGGGGTTTTGATTTCGGTGGTGGGGCTCATCGGAGTGTACAAGTGTAGCCCATATTTGTATCTAGGAGGGTCTTCGGAACTGGTGAGCAGGAAAGGTGTGAGCCCACCCAGGTATTAACAACACTGAAATGTCTAATTTAGTCGAACTTGTTTTGGCAGATAGGGCATGTAATATTTAGGGAACCGCGGTGCTGCTCGACATCTCCCGACCTGGTATGGGAGTATGTAGTCTCACTACAGTTGAGAGTAAAAGATAGACAGAACAAAGGCAGATTTGGAGAACATCGATAAGTAAAGTAGTAGGAGACGAAGTCAAGTAGCGTGGGAAAGATGATTTCACTTAACAGCAAAAATATGTCTTATAGCTTATGTATCTCAATTCAAAAACTACAATAGCGCAGTGAAAAGGAAATACATTGCTGCAATGCTGGTCAATTTTAGTGCGGAAATTTTATAACAAAAATAAAAAAAATAAAAAAATAACAAAATTCTAAAACTTTATTTATTTTGCTATTTTTTTTTTTACTAAGAGAATACCCCAAAGGTAATAACCGCAGCCGATGGGCAGGTCGGGGTTCTCGCCTTCCGGGAACTAACGGGTAGGACTAATTCCCCCCTCGGGAGGGTTCTCGGAATCCCGCCGCCTTGGTATTTGGGTGTCGCGGGGTTCCTCGCCCCTCCCCTACGGAGTATAGGAAAGACGTCCGCCGCCCTGTGTTCCCGGCGTCGTGCTCGAGCCACCTACAATTGCTGTGTAATACTTACCAAATAATATATATTTTAATAGTATATATATATATATATATATTATAGTAAATAATATATATATATATATAATCTATATATAATATATATGTATATACAGTATATGATGATAGTATATATATATATATGATATCTAATCAATATATAGTATTATAATATATATATATACGTATATATAACGCTATATTATATATATATATATAATATATATTATATATATATAATAGTATATACTATATATATATATATATAGCTATATATATAATATATATAATAATTAAATATATAAATATAGTATATATATATATTTGTTCCCTGCTCCTAAAAAAAATAAACAAATATTTATTTTATTTATTTATTATATTTTTTTTTATACATTCTCCTAACTAAAAATTTACATAGGATTACGCAAATAATGTATTCTTTTTGCTGTAGCTATTGTATTTTAGTTTGTGAGATATGATTTTTTTTTTTTTTTTTTTTTTTTTTATTTTTTTTTTTACATTTTCTGCGCACTAAAATTTGACCAGCAACGTTCCAGAACTGTATCTTTATTTCACTGTAGCTATCTGTAGGTTTTTGAGATTGATCTGACTTGCAAAAGATATCTTTGCTGATTAAATGAAGATACATATAAGGCGCAGTAGCGGTCAAAATACTTGACCTGTGGATGGCCCGGCCCTAGCATGGCCTCCTTTTTGGCAGTACACCGTCCTGGTGGATGGTGGATTTTTGTATCTTTGCAGTCCCACCCCACCCGGGCATAAAATATCTTGAATTTTCGCCGAGGCGACGTTGTCGTAGCCGCTGCCTGTCAGCGCTACAGCATAGCTACCTATAATAAATATAAAGGGTAAGAGATATATAGATATAGTAATAAATATATTAATATATTATATATATATAGATGTAATATAGTTATAATAATTTTATATATTAAATATATATATATTATTATATATATATATATTAATATATATATATATATTATAATATAGTATAATATATATATACATACTTATAATAATATATATATATATATTATATATATATATATATAGTATATATATTATTATATATCATATTAATATATATATTATATTATATATAGTATATATATATAATAATATATATACAATATATATAATATATATTAGTATATATATATTTTTATATTATATATATAAATATATATATATATATATACTATATATAATATTCTATATATAATATACTATATATATATATATATATAGTATATTATAAATTATAATAGTAAAATAAATATTATATATATATAATATATATTAATATAATATTATAGTATACTAGTGAATACGAAGTATATTATATAATTATATAGTATACTATATTTATAGTATATATATAGTATAATATATATATAATAATATATATAAGTATACTTATATATATTATTATATACATACAAATATATATAAGTATATATATACATATATATATATTAATATATATATAATATATATAAGTATACATATATATATAGTATATATATATAGTATATATAATATCAATAATATCCTTAATATAATAGTTGACAAATATTACATCTTCTGAGTTTTAAATACTACTGATACAATTTACAATAAAAAAAATAATTTTTAAATGGTTTATATGCTTTTTGTGCCAACAATGAATTATTTAAAAATGACATGTCCAACAAATATTAAACCCACATTTTATAAACGATACATGGATGACACATTTCTCCTTTTTATTCATTTCTTATGCTTTTTAGAAAAAAAATAAATCTAATCTATAGAAATAATTGATTTATTCTTCTTGTCCGCCCCATCTAAACAAACCTAATAACCACCTCCATTCACACACCCTCACTCTCGCGCATAAACCTAAACCCGCAAACCCAAAACTTTGTAAAGTGTTGTGTGTAAGGCATTTTCCTCTTGCGCTTTCCTCTAACGACGTGCTAATGTGGCTTCTTAAATATAATATCTTCTCCAATCTCATGTAATAAGGGAAAAGACAGGTTGAGGAAGAAATGTATGAATGAATTACTAGTTATTTAATAATTAATATAAAATTTAAATAAATTAAATAATTTTGAAAATATATTATACTATATGAAATTTAGACGATATAGTCTATATATATATTATATATATAATATAATATATAATGAATAAATAAATACATATAAGTATATACATATATAATATTATTATAACACCTAACGGGCAAGCCCTATTCAAGGAGTGGAACTTCTCTACGTAATTGCTACCACATAGAACCGGAATAATGATGGATCACAACCCTAACCATCTATGACCATCAGAATTGCATTAGAAGATAGCAGTTACACCTATGGCATATAAGGCACG
>JABUQX010096487.1:0-2500 GCA_015478945.1 Trachelipus rathkii
AAGAGAGAGGTATATATATATATATTATATATATATATAATTTTTTTTAAAAGACATACTAATCATGGCCCTGAATTATCAATGGAGGTGATCTTTACAGAGGGAATAAAGCTTCGAGTAATGTAGAAAATCTTCATATATAGGCTTAAACATTTCTAATTTCAGATTAAATTAAAATTTAATTAAAGATTTAACCTTAACATCAAAACTAGTATTGTCCTGTATGATATAGGATACTTTCATAAATATCTAATTTGAAAAGTAAAATACGTTACAGGTATATTTCATGAAAATTGTTCTTCCCCTATAGGCCAAAACTTCAAAATTTCTCTTGTATGATCATCTGACCTCCTTCCCTCCTCCTCCTGAGTCAGACAAAATGTCCCCCATCATCCAAACGAGCCTTAAAAATTTTATGAATAAAGAAAACTGCTCAAAATTTTTAAAGTAAAAAAAAAAGAAAATATCGTTGATTCGATACTGAGGATAAAATATCGATACATCGGCTTAAAAAAAAATATCATCGTTATTTTTTCGATACTGTCGAAAAAAATATCAAAATCGATATATATCGGTCCTCTTTCGGCATCCCTATTCCCTACACTCGGTCAGTCTTCTCGCGTCCGATTAGTCCGCCGACCGCCATCCGTCATTCAATAGATTTTTAAAAATATATAAATAAAACACGTGCATTTGCACCGCGGCAAAGTGATATTATTGAAAACCGTTTTTATTCCAAGATAGTGATGGCGGCTCTCTTATTCAATATGTTTGTGTGCAAAGTTTACATTTACCCATGGTTAAAAAAATATTCATACATAGGTAGGAAGATTTTATTTTAATTTATCGTTGATTTATGTATTGCATACTACAGCGGTCGGCGAACTTTCTTGTGTATTTTCCTAAAATAAATTTTGTGCATAGGCCTAACTAATATCTCCTAGACTTGAAAGTGAAGAAAAACAACGAGTATTATAACAGGCCATGAATTTGACCGGAAGTCGGATAATCCAGCCTAAAATTTTTTGGTAAAAGTAGCGCAAAGGGGCATCACCCCTGATTTTTATAAAAATCACAGGATATACTCCAAAAAAAAAAAACAATAATAAAGAATAAAAACAAAACAAATAATGATCTCTCTAGGAAAAAAAGTTACAGCCTCTCAAAGTTGTTAAAACGCCCATAGACTTTTCATTTTTGATCCATCCAGGTTAGGTCTCATTTCAGTCCCTCTAGTTCAGATTATGATATGTTTTGTTAGGTTTACACACAAAAAATCTATGTACACTTAACAAATCTTATGATAGCCTGAACTAGGGTAGCCCTAAAACGAGCAGGAGGCCCATTAATTTTTTTTATAAGAAAGCCTATGGGAAATTTTTTTACTAAAGACAAATCATCTGGTTTGTTTTTTATGCTTCATTTTTTTTTTTTTTTTTTAGTATATCTAGTGAGTTTAAAAAAAAAAAAATAAGAAAATCCTATGCGAGTTTTAACAACTTTGAGAGGCTGTAACTTTTTCCCTAAAGAGACTCATGTTTGTTTTATTTTTATTCTGGGATTTTTATAAAAATGGGGTGAAGCCCCTCTGTGCTACTGTTACCAAAATTTGTTCCAGTGTCTATTATTCCAACTTTAAAATTTTCTGTAAGTTTATATAATAATACTTTCACACTAATTGCATATAAACATTTTTTTTTTTTTTTTTTTTTTTTTTTTTTTTTTTTTTTTTTTTTTTTTTTTTTTTTTTTACATGATACACACTCACGGCATTGCCCTTTTCAAAGGAGGGAAAAAATAAATAAATTAAATATATAAATAAATAAAAATTAACTTAAAGAAAAATAAAATTAAAATAAATGAACGTAAACCCCCCTGCAAGGCTTGCTAACGCAATATCCCTCAGGTGGGCGCAGACGCGGGACTTAAATAGAGGAAGATTAAACATTGCGGGGAAAATAAAAGAAGGCAAGGAATTCCACAAAACAGATGTGGCTGGAAAGAAGGAGGTACCATAACGAGTGATCCTTGAGTCTCCAATATTCACACAATACCTCTTGAATTAATTTATAAATATGGCCACTATATCTTAAATTAAAAAACTTAACTAGAAAGTTTTGTTTTCTCCAGAGTCCAGACTTTGGGAGAAAATATATAGCGTCGGGCGGGGTGACAGGTCCGCCTCTTTAGAGGGGTGATATTCGGTCCACTCTAAATAAAATAAAAAATAATAAAAAAAAAATTTTTTTTTTTCGCTCATTTTATAGCTACGCGGTAGTACTACAAGTTTTATTTAGATCATATTTAATTCTAGAAAGTTTTTATATTTTTAAAAAATGTTAAAAATTAGGGTAAAAAATGTCCTTCAATAGAATTTCACTTTTGAAAAATGTGAGTTTTTTTAACTTCGTTATAAAATGAAAAATTGTGGATCGATTTTAATTATTTTTTCAGTGGATACACTCGAGTTATGTTAGCTTTAGACTGGCAAAGTAAAGAT